>CAUYLG010064518.1:0-114717 GCA_963573385.1 Cacajao melanocephalus
TTCAATTAACTGCAGATGAAAAATATATGGAAAGAAAAATAAAAAATTATACCCATAAAAAATACAGAATAAGAACTACTTACATAGCATTTACATTTTATTAGGTATTATAAATAATCTAGAAATGATTTAATGTATACAGGAGGATATGTGTGGGTTATATGTAAATACTGCATCATTTTATATAAAGGACTTAAGAATCCAGGTTTTGGTTAGGGAGTAGGGTCCTAGAACCAGTCTCCCCCACATAAACAGATAGGGCTTTTAGAGATAGGACTTTTGGGAGATAATTAAGGTTAAATGATGTTATAAAAGTGATGTCCTAATCATACAGGACTGTTGGCCTCACAATAAGGGGAAGAAAGGGAGATTCTCATTCTCCACATGTACTCACTGAGAAAACGTCACAAGAGGATAGAGGGAAGGAGGCTGTCTGCAAGCCAGAAAGGCAGCCCTCACTAGAACACTACTATGCTGGCATCCTGATCTCAAACAACTAGCATCCAGAACTGTGAGAAAATAGATTTATGTTGTTAAACCACCCAGCCTATGGTACTTTGATATTTTGCCGGAGTAGACTAAATTACTCCCCACCTCAAATTTTATAACATAATCACATCTGCAACATTTCTCTTAGCATATAAAGTCCACATATTCACAGGTTCTGGAGAACAAGGTGTGAACATCTTTGGGAGGTTGTTATTTAGCCTACCATGTTATATATGGAAATAAATTAACATTTTATTTGATTATTTTTAACCAATCTACTGCTGCAGAGACGGGGCAACTTTTCTCAATAGTTGATTGTGTCTGATTTTTTCATTAGTTTTTCTTGTGATTTTTCTGTTTCTCTTTTTGTGCAAAACCCCTTCTATCTTTATGTGAGCTTAATCATTATTGCTCTTTATTTCTTTGGGATATTATGGATTTAGGCTATGGGTATAACCACGTGAATTCTACTCATCTTTTCCTAGGGGATTAGTTTTTCTTCTTCTCTGCTTGAAGTTTTATTTTTAAAATGATGTATATTTTGGTCAGCATTCTCATGTTTGCTCTTTAACCAGACATACCAATCAATGCATTTAATAAAATTTAACAAATTTATTTAATGTTTTTGTATGTATGTATTTATAGCTGTATCACTGAACTGAAATTGTCTTATGTTTTCTTTATCATCCCCCAATATCTTCTCCCCATTAATACTGTCTTTAATTTAAATATTGATACATGATATGTAGTAACACTAATGAGAAGTGTCAGAGGTAATTTAAATGTAGCTCATTTCTTCAATTGTCACTCTGATCACATAACAAGTACTACGTATTTAAGATATAAAGAGATCTTCCTTATTCCAATTCTTTCCTGGCAGCTTAATTCAAGTCCTACCATCTCTTGGTCTAATTTTCTATGGACTAGCAGTTCTCAGAGGACGACAATCATAACTTTCTAAATAAGCTTCACTCAATTTCCTTATTTCTAATTTTATTCATCTCTATGATTGAAATCTCTTAAAATACATCACTAATAACTTAAAAAACAATTTAGTAATATTTAACAACAGCCTTTAAAATGTATGAATTTGACTTTGTGATTTATTTTTGGGCATTTCAGTGGCTAAAGGAAAATATTATAAATATAGAGAATCATTTAAATACTATAATCATAGCTATTTTAAAATTGGTGAAACTTTGAAAATACTATAAATACTAAACAATATGGGAATTGATCTTTTAATTAAGCACCATGTAGGCATTAAACATTAGGCTTAAGATTACACAGGGAAAGTAGCTTGACATAATGAAAAGTTTAGGAAACTTTTAAAAGTGCATGGGTAACATACTTAACAAATCAATAAATTTTCATAAACAAATGATAGAAGAAAAATTATTAAAAAGGAAAATTATGCATGAATTCCTTCTACTTTTTTATATTTGCCAGTGTTTCCATAATAAACAAACTTACTTTTATAATAAACTATATATTTAATATTTTAAGCTTTCTTAAAAGCTTTTTAGCAGTTTCCTATTACTTGTATTACTGCTTCCCAAATTTTCCTGATGTTCCAAGAACTGAAAAGACAAATGCTTTAGAGATAAATGTGCCATGGCTCCTTAGATGGAAAAGTGCAATGAAGCCAGATCTTCTCAGGATAATGCATAATTTTCTTCAAAGTTTGACTTCTAAATGCAATCCTGCCCATATTTTCTACCATTCTTCAATATAAACCTTACAGAAAATAATCATATATTTTTAGCATATAATATATTCTTGTCTTTTTTATGTGTTTTTTTCCTCTACATCTCTTAAATGTATTCAACTATCAAAACGTGGTTTAACTGCTCTCCTGCTATGAAATTTCTATGACAATCCAAAGTAGGGGTTACAGACTCAAATACTCAAAAGTTGTAGAGAGCAGCAAATTATTTGGTTGAATGCTTAGTTTTTGTTGTTTTCTTCTTTCTAGCCCATTTGTAATACTGCTTACTGCACTGCAAGCCTAAAATGTTGCATCTTCCATCATGTTAAAGCATAAAATTACCTCTCAAATTTAAGGTCAAATAAGAGAGAGAAAGAAAGGGAGAAGGAAGGCAGCAAGGTAGGAAAGCAGGCCGGCAGGAAGAAAGGACAAAGGTATGACCTGTAGTATCCCAATAAAACACATCTCTCAAGCAGATTTGGAATTATTGTCTGCCAAATTGCCACCAATGTGCTAACATTTCCAGCCTCTGAGGTACACGTGCTTTGTGCAAACCTATACTATCTCCCTTAACCTATTTAACCATAGTTATTTAGTTGGATTTATTTTTCTTACTGTCCCTCAAGAGTTAGTATTCTGTCTGAATAGTCTCCTAGCTTAAATGCTTGGCATTTTGTATATAATATGCACATGTTATCTTCCATACATTCATTTAGGATTTTCATGTACTTCTTTTAAATTGTGAAGTCTTCCAAAAAACACACATCATACATTCTCCTTTCTTTCTATCTCATAAGTTGGAATAACACAGGATTCTGCAAGTGTACTCAGAAAATAAATGCAATTGACTGACAGAATAACTGATTGTTCTAGTTGGAAGCATATTTTAAGATGTTTACAGCAATTACTCTCACTATTTAAGATTATTATAATCATAATAATCACTTTCATTTGTATAATGCTTTATATTTTCCAAAACCTTTTTCATATACATTATTTAATCTGATAATATAACAACCCTGGATCTACAATAATTAACATTATAGTATCTACCTAGTAAGTTAAGTTGATTATGTACAGTTTTCATGCAAAAAATTAAAATAAGCTAACATTATGCAAAAGTAAAAAGGCAAAGAAAGCATGTGCTTGTTATTTTACCTTTAGTGAACATTAATCCAAATCATTTGTGTTGACTTTGATCAAGCTACATCTGCTTGTAAAAGTGCTTTGATCTGTCTTACAAAGCAAACTCTCCCAAGGGTACTAATAGTCTGAGCAGAAGAGGATAGAATTATCGTTTGTTTTAATATTTTGAATTAGATAGCTTTGATAGCCAAAATATCTCAGGGCTGGGAATATTACCGTTTTCAATTTAATTTATAAATGTGTTCAAAAGTTGTGTACTTTTTTTCTTCTTCTTTTTCTCCCCAACCCATTTGCAATATTGCTTACTTCACTACAGGTCTAAAACATTTTCATGTTCAATCATGTTAAAGTGCAAAATTGTCTTTCAATTTGAAGATCACTAAGATGGACTGTTTCTTTGAGAATAATTAATATCTGGAGACCCAATTTAGTCCTTTTTGTTCTAATGTTCAACAAAGATCCTCATTTATCAACGTGTGTTTCCCATGCGTCACATTGCTATCTGGAAAGTAGGTCACAGGAAGAACAGCATTGACTTTTAAGGTCTAGTATTCAAAGATGCTGTTCCAGTGAAATTGCATGTCCCCAAAGCAAAGGCATCTGAAAGGTCATTGCAGGGACAAACAAAACCACCTTATAATGATAACAGAAGTTCAGAAAATGTTTTAAAGTGTTAGAAAAACTGCTTTCAACTGAGTAATATAGTAGTATAAAACATGAAGAGTATATTTATACATGCATAGCAACCTTATTCAAATGACCCAATCTGGTTAAAACAATACTGTCATTGATGTGATTATGATGCCTACTAAGATTTTAATTGAGGAATTATGTTTTTAGTAATATTGGTAAGGTCATTGAACTGCACAGAAAGATCAATTAATGAATACTCAGTCTAAAGAGGAATGTGTTGCCATGAGGGGTGACTTTAAGCAATTTAAAATCACAGATGAAAGAAATATTTTTTTAAAAAACACATGAAGGAAGGAATAGAGAAGAAGAAGGAAGGAAGGAACAAAGGAAGAAAGGAACAAAGGATGGAAAGAAGGAAGGAGGAATAAAGGAAGGGAGGAAGTTTAAAGCCTAATTCATATATACTTTATAGAAAAACCAATATATGTCATCTAAAATATGTCTTTTTTTGGTATAAGCTAAAATTTTAACATTATCAGCTAGCTTCTACTTTAAAGAGGTCTTTTCAGGGGTCCATTCTTGTTCATCACAAGTGTTTCAGACTTCCTTTACTTCAGAAGCTTCTATCACTAATAAAAAAAAAACTATCATTATTCACACAGGTAATGCTGCATACACTATCACTAGGCCAGAAAAAGTTTTAAAGTTTATGCTTTCCCAGCAAAATAAGCAAATTATATTGTTTAATTAAGCATTTTAAACTGTTACCTTTTAGTTTATTTATACAAAAATTGAGAGTTTATTATGTATCTCACTTGAGGGATATAGAGAGAATAAGCACATTAGAACCTTAACAAAGTTATAATCAAGATCAAAAAAGACAAATATAAAATAAGACAAACTCCATTTAATAATACTAGAGCAGAAGAAAATACAAGTTATTTTGTAGGACTCAGTGGGTTTTTCTCCCACGTTTCAAAGTGTGGTTATTAGTATGACATTTTACGATATAAAGCTACCACCTTAAATATTACAGAAGCCATTACAAGAGCTGAGGAATTTCAAGTCCAATTTTGAGTCCAAATGGTACTAATTGTTAATAAAGAAGAGAATGTCCTCAATTCCAGTAACATATTCACAAGATGTTTGTACTAAGTATATTAGAGTTGTCCAGAGATACAGAACCAATAGGATCAATAGGAGGGGTGTGTGTGTGTGTGTGTGTGTGTGTGAGAGAGAGAGAGAGAGATATATGAGAGAGATTTATTTCAGGGAACTGGCTCATGTGACTACGTGAGCTAGTAAGTCCAAAATCTGCAGGTCAGTCCAGCAGTCTAGACTCAGGGAAGAAAAGCTCAACTTGCAATTCCAGACGAAAGACCATCTGAATGCAGAAACATTCCTCAAGACACCTAAGTCTTTTCTCTATTTATTTATTTATTTATTTACATTTTTTAGAGACAGAGTTTTGCTCTGTCATCTAGGCTGGAGTGCGGAGGCATGATTATAGCTGCAGCCTTAAACCCCTGGGCTCAAAAAATCCTCCTGCCTCAACTTCCTGAGCAACTGGGACTACAGGTTTGCACCACTATGCCAGGCTAATTCTTTATTTTTGTTTTTTGTAGAGACAGTGTCTTGCTACATTATCTGGACTGGTCTTGAACTCCAGGACTCAAGAAATTGTCCCACATCAGCATCCCAAAGTGTTGAGATTACTGTACCTGGCCAGTCTCCTCTCTTAAGATCTTGAACTGATTGGATGAGGTCCATGCACATTATGGAGGGTAATCTGTTTTACTCAATCTACTAATTTAAATGTTAATCACATCTAAAACATACTTTTATGACAATATCTAGACTGAAGTTTGCCCAGGATCTTGCCAAGTTGATTCTTGCCAAGAATTAACCTTCTCACTAGCTTAGGTTTTTCCTCTGTATTTACGGAGTTAGAGCTTATAGTTTCATGTGGAGGGATTTCTGTTGGAGTACCATGTCTAACTTTTCTCCCTAATGTTTACACCTAACAAAAAATGCAGTTAAGTTCCAATTGCTAGTACCATGAATCTGCCCATGCTTCTAACTGATGGAAGTAATCTATTTTTTAAAAAAAAATTGACGATACTGAAGACTCATTCTTTCTCTTTTACCATCCCAGGTAAGAGGCAACAATTCTTGGCTACTGTTACAAGTGAGTTGTTCTAGGATTTAAACTGTAGAGAAGTACAGAATTTTAGCAAGTTCTTTTCACTGTACATACAAAGGCATATCTTCCAACCAGTAGTAATCAGTATTAAAAGTGACATTTTAAATTTTATTTGCCTTCTAGAAATTGCTATTTGAATTGTTGTAAAGTCAGAATTCAAAAAGGTGGGAAGTATTTATTAGTATTCTAAAACCATAACACCTTGGTCTTGTCCTAGGAGTTTCAGAAATAGACAGACATGTACTTTGTGACCAAAATACAAGTGGACATCAAAGTTTATGGGTAAGGCATGGAGGTTGCTTTAAGTTTTCACTAAAATTAGTGCAGTTAACATGCAATTGTCCTCAGTGGGTCATTGCCGTTTATGGGCATGGTGTCTACTAGTAAGTAAATATAATTACACATTCAGGGCTACTTGTTAGTTAACAGAATTTGAGCTTCATGAAGTTAGGTCCTATGGAGAGTGGATGTCTTCAACTGACCTTGATTCTTGCCCGTATCAAAATAGGTACTGCTGAGACCAATATTAGGTTATACAGAATGAAGATTCTTGAAGTCCTAGTTAAAAGCTTTCATATAAAATTCCTTTAGACATTAGTGGATGGTACAATTTTGGTATTTGGCTACTGTATTTCTCAGTCAGACCTATAGTTCTAGAATTTAAATTACAAAGGCATCTAAATTATAGAGCAATGTGGTGCTCTGTGCCCGGCTTAATTAATCAGAACTAGATAAGCTGTCTAAATTCTGTTTATCTAATATCCTTTGGAGATACATTCAGGTCCAGTAGAAAGAATTATGAGAAACTAACTTCTTGGAATTATGCATCTCCACCAAAGGCTTGGGAGTCTTCTACCATGTAATCTCAGATTGGGTCTATCTACACTATATAATCATCAACAATGACTTCAAATTTCAAGGACTATGATTTAGTCTATGGTTTCACACAGAGATCAGAGAATAAGTTTTCTAGTATGCAAATTAAAGGAAATGGGAATATTATTACATAGTATAGCAGTCTTCCGTACTTTCACCTTTTCTTTATGTGTGTCTAAAATTTTTCAAAAACTACATTCTAACTCCAAAATATTAAACTGACATTTAAAATTTGGTCACAGGAAAAACTAATTGTGAAGACTATGGAACCAATTATAGTGTACGTATTGGGATTTTAAAATAAATAACTGCTTAAATAGAAATGATGGAATCTAAGTATCATAGTATCATAGTGATTTATACTTGTCATCTGTCAAAAAAAGAAAGCTTGATTTTAACAATGAAAAATTTTACATCATTTTTTAAGTTTTCTCTGAAATTGTATTTTCATTCTACTTCCCTCATATAATCCTATGCAACATGACATATTTCATGCTTGAATGACTTTTTTTCATCCTCTTATATCCCAGCAACAAAAGACATAAATTTAATTTAGAATTTAAAAATTGCTATCTGCTATAGATTCTAAGTTAGTTTTAATTAAATTATCACTATAATTAGTCTTAATTTTAATTGATCAAAATAAAAATTTTCTATTTCTTCTTGAGTCAGTTTGAATAATTTGTGACTTCAGGAAAGTGTTCATTTCAGCTAACTTTTAAAATTTGTTAGCACACAGTTAATCACGGCATTTTCTTGTAATGTTTTCTACTTCTAGGTCAGTAGTGATACCCCTTTTCTATTTCTGATTTTGGTAATTCAAATCTTCCCTCTGTTTTACTTGATCAGTATAGCTAAAAGTTTGTCAATTTTCTTGGCCTTTTCAGGGAACCAAATTTTAGTTTCCTACATTTTTTTCACTTGTTTTTCTGTTTATTTTATTTATTTCCAATCTAGTCTTATTTCCTTCTTTCTGCTTGATTTGGGTTTAAATTGCTCTTCTTTTTCTAGTTTTCTAAAGCTGAAAGCTAGGTTATTTATTTGAGATTTTGTTTTCTTAATATAGGTGTTTACAGCTATAAATATCCCTCTGAGTGCTGCTTTGGTTGCATCCTATAAGTTTTAGTAAATTTCATATTGTTCATCTTAAAATATTTTGTAATTTTTCTTGGAAGTTTAACTTACTGATTACTTAGGAACATGTATTTTAATGTCCATGTATTTGTGACTTTCTCAATTTTTTTCTATTACTCATTTCTTTTTTTTTTTCCAACTTTTATTTTAGATTCAGGAGGGCAGGTATGTAACCTAGGTATATCGTGTGATGCTGAGATTTGGGGTATGAATGATCCCAGCACTTCTGTTACTGAGCATAGAATATTTAATATTACTATTAAATATAAGATATACACTGAGTTTAGGACTGGATATGATTTAGTTTTTGTTAATTTGAAGTAGAAAACGTGCTAAGCATTTTATAAGATGAACTAAAATGATAATTTGATTGTAAGTGGAATATGTTGTGATATGATTTGTAAATAGATTGTAAAACCTGATTAAAATACATGCACTGAGTCTGGGCTTGATGGCTCACACCTGTGATCCCAACACTTTGGGAGGCCGACTTGGGTGGATTACTTTAGAACAGGAGTTACAGAGTAGCCTGGCCAACATGAAACCCTGTCTTCACCTAAAATATAAAATTAGCTGGGCTTGGTGGCGGGTGCCTGCAATCCCAGTTACTCAGGAGGCTGAGGCAGGAGAATTGCTTTAACCTGGAAGGCAGAGGTTGCAGTAAGCTGAGATCACACCACTGCATTCCAGCTTGGGTGACAGAGAGAGAAAACATAAAATAAAATAAAACATTCACTGAATCTAGGCAAAGTCATGCAAAATGTCTAGCTGTGAGTTTTCTGGAACTTAACCTGGATTATTTGATAATATTTGAAAAATGGTCTAAGTTTATTTAAAATAATCAATATCATAACCTGTAATCTTCTGTTAGAAGATTCTAGCAAATAATGAATCCATTGGCTAAATGTTAAAATAACTGAAAATAATTTTTATGTTTAAAGACATTAAGTATAATTTTATACCCATAATTTTTAACTAATATTGTCTTTGCTTTGTTCTTATCAAACACTTCCTCAAAAGAGTAAACTATAAGTAGGCAATAAAAGTTATGAAGTCTTTAAATGAAAATCATCATTCTTATTCACATTATGTAAAATATCCAGTTTTATAATATCTCAACAAAGGTCAAACTACTCCATTTCCAAGCAGTATATTTGGTGAAAGATACTTCACTTTAAAAGCACTAATGTAGATGTAAAAAACCTTGAATTTTCATGAAAAACTTCTTTTTCCAAAGTATATTGTGTGAATTGTCCTGTGGTTAGGGTCTCTCATTTTTACCTTCTGAGCAGAAAATAATAGCAAGATTCAGGACAGAAAACCCTCTTCCTTTTGCAAAGAGAGAGGTAGGGAAGGGGAACATATTAGGAAAGGAAGGAGAGAGAATACATCAAATTTAAAAGGCCAGATCAATGCTCCTTTGTAGATTTCTGTGTAACTCCAGAGGCTCGCAAACCCCATTTTAAAGACAATTAACATGGAAGCTACCCACCTCTTTGACTGAAGAATGGAATGGCTGATTAAAGTATTATACACCAAAATATGAATAAAATAATTATATTTTTAGGCCTGTGTTTGGAAATCTCAGTCTCTATCAAATAGGCTTGCTCAGGAATTTGAATGGTAACTGCATTCGTTTTAAAAGTTGATTACAGTATAATCCCCAAGGCAGGAGCAATGGGAGCATCCTAGAAATATGATGAAAGAAAAGGTGACAGGAGGGATTGTTTTCAATGAAAGGTTGCAATCTGAAAGGACAAGGCTGAAATGAAAAATACCAAAGATGTGCCTGGAACTATCTGTTGGTAAAAACAACATTAAGAAAAAGGAGGAGTTGTTTCAGTTATTACTCTATATGAAAAGATGAATGCGGGTCAATGTTATAAAACAGAAAAAGCAAAGACAGGATCTCAAAGAGAAGACGGAAATGACTGAGTGCAACCCAAGGTGCCAGATGCAAAGCCCGTGGAGAAATAGACATGAGGAGATTTTTATTGCATTGGATGGAAAGGAAGGCATATCAAGTGGGTCCTGGTGACTGTAGTTGCCATAATCACAAATGTCTCAACTCTGTAGGAAAGCGTAAGTGTCTCAGAGAGCTGACACAGTACACAAAGGTACATTTCTCCTCAAGGAAACATAAAGATCAGATGACTGTAGTGTCGCAAATAGTCTTAATGAGATAATTTTTCACCACTAAGTTTTAGTTCCTAAGTCATGATCTCTGGGCAACAATAAACAGACTGGTGAAGCCCAACACTAGAAAGTGGTTGTGGCTCGACCCTTCCTATAGATATCATTGAGTCTCTCCTGCAGTTTTGGACAAGATGAACATTGATTGTTTTGTTATATGAAGTATTGAGTTCTGGGAACATCATTTGTGCCTAGGACAAGAATCTAATAACCACAGAGTCACTTGCATTTCTAAAATTTATGGTGGAGGTTTATACTCTACATCTTCTTTGCCCAATTACAAAAGTTGATACAGTTAAAGGT
Organism: Cacajao melanocephalus; assembly: GCA_963573385.1. Lineage (NCBI taxonomy): Eukaryota > Metazoa > Chordata > Mammalia > Primates > Pitheciidae > Cacajao > Cacajao melanocephalus. The sequence goes on from CAUYLG010064518.1 coordinate 10,686, forward strand.
CTTAAAATATTTTTTTAAATAATAATTTTTGGTTGGATTTATTCTAATTTTGAAAATGTTGACAAAGCCATACTCAACCTGTGCAAAGACAGCGCACTGTTTCTGCTGAGAGAACCCCAAATCTATTCAGACTTTAAAACAAAAAAAAAAAAGGCCAACTCTGGCAAGACAGAGAAAAATAAGTGAACAATTGAGAATTTTATTCCAGACTTTATTTTTTCTTGAATATGTAATGAATTACTTTGGACTTTGATCATGCTCTACTTTCACTTACTAAGGAAAGAAGATTACATTTTGGATACTTAATTTCTTCCTGAGAATTTCTTAATTCAAACCATGTATATCTCTATGTAGTTAATATTTATGTTGCATAACCTCTGATGAGCTCTATTGGGCAAAGTATCTGGATAAAATTTGGGATAAGTATTAGAATAGAGAATACAAATTTAGTTTATTATATTAATGTCCTTTCACGACCTATTTTTAGGGCTTTCTGGCAATAACAAGTAACCTGAACATGAGTGTCTTCAAAAAAATAAGAAACAGAACAATACTAGGTACAGTGGGAAGGCATGCTGATTGGCATCTCCTCCCCAGATGTAGCCAACCACGTGCTTGATTGACTACAAACTTTAATCATTAAGCCTATTAAATTAAGAGACAGGAAATCACAAAGTATTGAGTGATATCAATGATATCGAGGAAGAACCCTTATTTATTATTCCTGTTATATGTATAGACGGGACAAAATTATATTCCATTACTCAGGTGGAAAAAAATAATGGAAGAAAGATTTTCAGCTGCTTTGTTCTCTCATTCCTTTTCTGAGAGAAATGCCTTACCTGATTATTCTGTCAGAAGAAACTCAATTTCCTTGTATCCTGTTTCTTTCCACATCTGCCTTTTCGTGAAGAGGTTGCATTTTGCCTGTTCCTTTGGGGCAGGATGTGGTTGTCCAGGAGGCTCATTAACTAGGTATGTAAATCAGTTTAATTCAGGAATTTTAGCCCATTTTTTTCTGTCTATTCAATACTTATTTCTTCAATCAATGTTATCAGTAAATATAAACATAATTTTTATATCCAATTGTTTGATCAATGTCTACATTTCTAACAATTGTGTCTACATTTCACATTACTCAGGGTGCAAGAATGAGGGTGTTATTTCTATTTCGGATAAAATATGGCCGTTTTGGTACCATATGTCAACCAACGGGTTTACGTGTTTGCCAGTACCTTAAAAATCTGATTGTTTCCCATTTCCAGATCCTGTATATATATATATATTTTTAAGTTTTTACAGAATAACTTTTGACAACAGACAGACAGTAGTCAGTGTAAAACCTGGTGTCTTCTGCCCAGAAACACCAAAACTATATGTGAGTGATAACAGAAAATTAAAAAGAAAGATGTGGGCTTATAATACAGGAAAACCTATGAGTAACAATAAAAATATGCTGACAATAGAGATAACTGAATTTTTGTTCAAATTATAAAAAAACAGTATGAATTTTATTTTTAAAGTTGCATTTCTCCTTAAATTTATCTCACCTCAAAATAAATCAACAGTAGCAATATTATGTTAACAAATGAAAGTCTTTAATTTGAATTTAAAACTTCTGCATCACAAAGTCCACCTTGTCTCTGTCAAAAAGACAATGATCACATGTTTCAGACATGAGAAATACTTAAAATTCCAAAAAAAATTAAAATAAATCACACAGCATTTTTTAATGTTGAGCATGCATACAGATAACAAGTAATATTTTAGTAATGTATAATTCTTTCAGTGGTTTCTGTCAACTTTTACGAACTCCAGGAGGGGATCACTTGTGATAATGCTTCTAGAGTAAAAAATGTTTTCAGAAGTTCCAATCTGCATTTCATTGACACTTTCCCTACAGAGATAGGAGCATGTCAATGATTTTCTTTAAAAGAGTTGTAAGCTTAAAAAGAAAAGGCAAACTTTAAAGTTTTCAGAACATCAAACAGAATAATCATATATTTTATAAAATATAAGTATTTTGATATGTCAGCCAATATGTGTTCTCAACAGAAGAAAACAGTTGTAACAACCCTCAATAGCAGGCAAACATAAAGGTTAAATTTGGGCTTATTTTAATTCTACTGAAATATCTAAACTAGTTTTATTATATTGCTTCTTTTTTTTTCAACCCTCTGACAAACAGACTTTACACAAAAAGTGAGACATTTGCAAACTGATGAATCATTATTAATTCATGGGGGTATGAATATGCAGTGAAATTCGCAACTAAAGGATATTAATAACTTGCAATTTTGCAATTACTTATTATGTTTCTTGAGTCCAGGAGGTAATAGCGCTTTGAACTTTTTGACTTTATCATATATCATAGAATTTACCAGACAAAACCCAAAATTTTTGAATATTGAGTTAAAAAATCATGTTTACTTACACTTTTCCCTCTTATGTAATCTTATTCTCACGTATAACTTTAAAAACTACCCCGTCTCTACTAAAAATAAAAAAATTAGCCAGATGTGTTGGTGGGCACCTGTTGGGAGGCTGAGGCAGGAGAACCGCTTGAACCCAGGAGGCGGAGGTTGCAGTGAGCTGAGATCGCACCATTGCACTCCAGCCCTGATGACAGTGCAAGACTCCATCTCAAAAAAAAAAAAAAAAAAAAAGAACTAGATGTATTTGATACAGTTTTATGTTGTTCTGTTAAATTATTTAATATTTTAAAAGTAAGAGTCTTTCTGAAGTTTTAGCTAGAAATTTGAAAAATATGCAGTTATTCTGTTTACACAATTATAAGAAAATGACTTGTGGAATTAATACCAGTAGACTCATCTCTCTCAACCAAACTTCAGAAAATGAATGATTACATGAATACGTGAACATGAGTGAACCAAATGAATATGAGTGAACACTTTGTTCCTAAAATGTAACGCCAAATACATAGAGGACACACATCAGATACTGCAACTCCAGTAAATCTGAGATGATACAATGTTATTATGTATACTGCTGAAATAAAACAAAAACCAAACAACAACAACAACAAAAAAAAAGTAAAAGAAAAACAACCTGGAATTAAAGTTGTAAGCCGACATTGTAAGACAGATATATCCTGATTTTAGAGATATTAAAATGTGTAAACCACTGGACTCCAGACTGTTAAAATAAACCATATCATATATGTTTCTCTTCCTCGTCACTATTTCCAGAGGTGAAAAGGACTTATACGAATTAAGAGAATTGACTGCAACTAAACAGTATCACCTTTTTTTAAAAAAAAAAAAAAAAAAAAAACTTTTGATTAGAAAAATATTAACTTCTATGATTCAGATTTTTAACTTATTTCATCCCTTATTTTGCTTCAGTTAAAACCAATACTAACTATAAGAATGTTTATTAGGCCGGGCGCGGTGGCCCACACCTGTAATCCCAGCACTTTGGGAGGCTGAGGTGGGTGGATCACGAGGTCAAGAGAGCAAGACCATCCTGGCCAACATGGTGAAACCCTGTCTCTACTAAAAATACAAAAATTAGCTGGGCGTGGTGGTGTGCCCCTGTGGTCCCGGCTACTCGGGAGGCTGAGGCAGGAGAATTGCTTGAAACTGAGAGGCAGAGGCTGCAGTGAGCCGAGATCCCGCCACTGCACTCCAGCCTGGCACCTGGCAACAGAGCAAGACTCTGTCACAAAAAAAAAAAAAAAAAAAAAATGTTTATTAAAGCAGTTTTCTTAAGGTGCAGACCTGAAAATGCCACAGTAGATTATCAACAATTTGGAACCTGGGATTAAATCACAGATCTAAATAAGGAAGATGTTTCATATTTATCAGTGGCTTCCCACTCCCTGCAGGAAGAAGCGCTGTCAGCACTTACAGGGACTGGAGTTTCAGCTAAGCTCATGCCTGCACCATAGTATCTCATTTGTAGCTTCCCTACCCATCCTATATCACCACCATGCACAACACAATAAGGGCCAATGTCCTCACACTATTTGATACTTCTGTGTTTTCACAGATGCTTTCTCATCCTGCAATGTTCTTCCCATTGCAGACTATATGGAAAATCCCTCCTCCTTATTTAAGGCCCTTCTCAAGTGGCTCCTGCACTCTGAAAACTTTCCTAACCTACTATTTTAGTGAGGATTCCAGAGAGACCAAACATATAAACATATACATATGTCAATTTATCCTTTATTTTTATATATTTATTTATATTACATATTTATTTTGAATATGTATATTTATAGATTATTACAGGTATGCAAACATTAAGGTTAAATTTGGACTTATTTTAATTCTGCTGAAACATTTAAACTAGTTTTATAATATTCCTTCTTATTTTTCAGCCTTCTGAAAAATAGACTTTACATTTGCAAGCTGATGAATTACTATTAAGTCAATATTAAAAATTCATTATTAATTAATGTTAAAAATGTATATATTTTTGTATATTACATATATTTAATAATTATATGTTAATAAATAATATCCATTATTAATTCATATTAAAAATGTATATAATATATTTTTGTATATTACATATATATAACAAATTTTGTAATACATAGATATGTATTATAAATATACATATATACATATATATGTGATATACATATATATGTATGTAATATTATATACATATATGTAATATACAAAAATATATACATTTTAATATTAAATAATAATGAATTAATATATAAATATAAATCATATATATGCACAAATACAAAAAGAGATATATGTGATATACATATATATGTATGTAATATTACATACATATATATGTAATATACAAAAATATATACATTTTAATATTAATTAATAATGAATATATAAATATAAATCATATATATATGCACAAATACAAAAAGAGAGAGAGAAGAAGGGATAATTGACTCACTTAATTTTGAAAGCTGGGAAGTCTCAAGATAGGCCATTGGTGAGCTTGAGAACCAGAGAAGCCAGTAGCAGGGTTCAGTCCAAGAACAAACAAAGCCAGTGGTATAACTCTAAGTCCAAGACCGAAGGCCTGAGATTCTGGGGGTTGCTGATGTCAGTCTCAGAATCCAAAAGAGAGAGAACCTGGAGACCTGGCATCAAAAGCAGGAGAAGAACGATATCGCAGCTCTAGATGAGAGAGAGCAGGAATTGGGCAAGTATTTGCCCTTTCTCTGCATGTTTGTTCCATTGGGCCCTCAGCTAATTGGATTGTGCCTGCCCACATGGAGGGCGGATATTCCCCACTCCATCCACAGACTCACATGCCAATCTCCTCCAGAAACACCCTCACAGGCACATCTGGGGCAGACCAGTCATTCTAACCTAAAGCAAAGCCACCAGGCTTTCCTTTTCAGCAGAAGGATGGGCTCAGTGCCTACTGAAACATTAAAAATTTTTAATGCAATCATTACAAATAAATAATTCTCTATTAGGATGGTGCAAAAGTAATTGCAGTTTTTGCCATTACTTTTAGTGTCAAAAACTGCAATTACTTTTACACCAACCTGGTACCAAGGGCTACCTAGGGTACCAAAAAGCTTATCTTTGGCCACCACTGTTTCTAGCCCTTATTTTGCTTTGTGTGTGTGTGTGTGTGTGTGTGTGTGTGTGTGTGTCTGTGCATGTGTGTGTATCTGTGAATCCATTAAGGGACCAAAGTGCTGGGATTACAGGCTTGAGCCACTGCACCTGGCCAAGAAAACCCATATTTTTACCTACCTAGGTAAGAAAGCTTTCACTTCGTGATAAAATATTGGAGAGTATATAAGCTTCATAGGATATATCTTTACATTTAATAGGAGCTCAACATTCTGGGCGGGCGTGGTGGCTCACGTCTGTGAACCCAGTACTTTGGGAGGCTGAAGTGGGTGGATCGCCTGAGGTCAGGAGTTCAAGACCATCCTGGCCAACATGGTGAAACCCTGTCTTTTTTAAAAATCCAAAAATTAACCGGGTGGGGTGGCAAGCACTTGTAATCCCAGCTGCTCAGGAGGTTGAAGAAGGAGAATCCCTTGAACTCAGGAGGCAGAGGTTGCAGGAAAAAAAAAAAAGAGCTCAACATTCAAGCAAACTCTAATAAATGAATCAGATCAGTGATCTCAATGAGAAGAAAACAAAAAGAAAAATGCAGTGGTAAGTAGTAGGTAAGGATACAGTGACAGATAATATATAATCACTCTTAGCTATGTTTTCTTAAAATAGAAGGTACAAGCTGCTATAAGGAACTGAAAGTTCTAAGCAATCACAGCAAAACCTGCTGAATGAAAGTGGAGTAGAAAAAATAAAGCATTTTCCAGAGTTTCATCTGTGGGTGGAGATGTATAAAAGTAAAAATGTTTTTAAGTAAATTTAAAAGCTTAAAGAGAGAAAACAAGTCTGTTTGTAGTACAAATTTAGCTTCTTTGATGTTTACATATTTCTCAACTCATTTTCTAACCATCCACCCATTCCTCTTCTTTGATTACTTCCCTCTATCATTTGTATGTATTTATATAATTTCTTTATAATAAAATTTCTTCCAAGGGAAGGATGATTTCATTTATTTATATAGATCTCGCAATGTTGAAACATTGCTTTGAAAAATGCAGGTAAACGAAATGTGAAAAATTAATGGAAAAAAGTCACTGGTTTAAGTTCCATCAATAATACTGTGCTCAATTTCCATGCTAACTTTTGCCATTCAACATAGGTAAAGTTTAAAACTGAGACACTTCCTTTAGCAAAATGGACCAGGAAAGTAAATTCATATATTCATTCATTTTTTTCCCATTCCTTATTTATTAGTTAATTCCTGAAACATTTATTTAGCACTAATTATGATGCAAAACCTCAGCTTGGAGCTAAGTATCCTCCGCTCTTCTTTTAAAATAATATATGTCCTAAAGTCTTTCTCTCCCCTTACACTTCAATGGCTTTATCTCAACTGGTAATGGTAAACATGACCCATTTTCCTCATTCAATTCATTTATAAAGTAAGAAATCTCTCAATCCTATTGTTGAAATAGCATTCTATCTTCTATTGCATGGCAGATGTAACCATATTACTTATTATAAAATGTTCTGATTTGGTATGTCTGATGCTTGTTATTTAACAGATTAGAAAAATAAATAAATATTTCTGTTTATTCATTTCCTCTTCCATCAACCCTCAAAACAGACTGGTGCTTTTGGATAATATTAACTTTTGTGAAGTCAGCAGATAAGTATTAGAGAAATCCTTTAGCCTCAGAGTTGGAAACTCTAATCAATTTGGCTAAGTGTACAAAATAGAAAACAGCCTAAATCCTGACATCAGTTATGTGCTGCAGTGTTATTTCTGTGTGCAGACAGACTGCACAAATGTCATAAGGGCTATAAATAGCCTCAAGCATTGTAACAGTGATACTGACTAACGTGAGGTGAATGTTGCCAACAGATTATGGGCAAACAAAATCTTACAAATAAGTTAATTTGAGTAATCAAAATTATGTTACTATTTTAATGAATATCTTTGCACCCCAGTTTGTACATGGTATTTTCCTAATTAAAAAGCAATCAATGAAGTTTATGGGCAAAATACAACTCTAGGGCTATCGAGGCATCAGTTTTAGCCATTTGATTTTAATTCTTTCCTTAATTTCTCAAAATTGAAGGCAGGAAAGGTTTACATATGTAGTATGAGGCAACAGGTAGAAATAAGCTCTAATAAAGGCTGCTCGGTAAGCATACTGATTATTTTGTTTTCCTTTCTAGGCTCAATAATCTAAAGAGAAATTATGTGTTGGATTCCTGAGACAGCTTTCATTTGTGTTGGATGCATCAGAAACAAAACAAACAAAACTGTCATATATAAAAATGTGGGCCAGGCATGGTGGCTCACCCCTGTAATCTCGATACTTTGGGAGGCTGAGGTTGGTGGATCACTTGAGACCAGGAGTTGGAGAGCAGCCTGGTCAACATGGAGAAACCCCAACTCTACTAATAATACAAAAGAATTAGCCAGGCTTGGTTGTGTGTGTCTGCTACTCCAGAGGCTGAGGCATGAGAATTGCTTGAATCTGGGAGGTGGAGGTTGCCGTGAGCCAAAACTGTGCCACTGCACTCTAGCCTGGGTGACAGAGTAAAACTGTGTCTCAAAATAAAATAAAGTAAAATAAAAATGCAAAATTATCCTATGAGAGAAAGATCATATTCTTACTACAGAATGACAACCATGTAATTAATGTGGGTCAAAGACTTAAAAAACCTACTAATTCTGTGCAGCATGATACTAGAACTGACTTGTAATTATGTCTCACTGTGGAATAAGTGAAATTCTTAGCTAGACTAAAGAAAGTATTATGTTCTATAATACCTCACTCTGGATTATCTCTTTGATTAACTCAAAATCTTATATTCTTCCAGTGGGTTCTCTACTGGAATGGTAAGTGCTTCATATCCGTGCATTAGACTAACTGAAAATAATTTCCAGACTCTAGGTTTAGAGTTGCTCAGAATTCAGATTACAGAATTCTGTACAGACTTCCATTAAACTCCAATTATACATCAAAACATTTCTTGCTTATTAAAATGAGTGTGACTCTATCAAATTATCTTTTTTGACTTTAAAATTTAACACATTCCCCCATTTTATATTCATGGCTGAATGTCTAGGTTAAGGTTCTTTGGTTTGCAAGTAGCAAGAACCCACTCAGGTTAGCTTTAATAAAAATAGGAAATGTACGATAATACTAAACCTGTAGCTCATGGACTTTGCAGGGTAAATGGGGGTATTTAGGTCAGCCTTTGGGCAAAAAGAACTAAAAAGACATCAGGAATTGAGGTAGCGCCTCTGTTTCTCTCTGGCTATCTTCATTCATTTCTTCCCTGTCTTGCTTTCCCTCTCCCTTTACTCTTTAAAGCCACGGAGTCCTTCAGATCTGATTGATTTGGAGTACCTTAAATTCTGTTCTTCTGCCTGAAGTCTCCCTGCTCCTCTTTTATGTGGGGAAAATGTCTGCCCCACTGCTTTGTAGCCACAAATTTTAGTACAGGAAAAGCCAGAATTAACTAGTATTTCTAAATCTCAATTAAAAAATTATTCTCTATCCAGTGTCTAAACCGATTGCAAATAGCTATGTCCAGGAAAATGAAGTCACCCAGAATAATCACAGCTGCCAGGACCCCCACTGAGAGCTTGGCAGATGATTGGAAAGGTCTTTATTACACTATCTAAAAACAAGCTAAAAAACGTTTTTGCAGTGAACTTAAGATATAAGCACTCCTGGTTCATGAAGGAAAAGAGAAGAAAAAGAAATCATTTCTATAACTTCTATAGTCAAAAAAGTATATTAATGCAAGTCACTTTTCAGACCTTGAATTTATACAAAGATAGCTTTATAGCTTCTTTGGGAAAAATTCCTAACTAAGCAGTCTGTTGAAATAGAGGGCTAGCATGTAAGATTGGGGATCTTGTGTTTCCCATACAGAAATAGATGCAGAAAGAGTGTGTGAAAAGTGAATAGTTTCATCCTTTTAAAGAGTTTTGAATTCAGATGAGGGTATGACAAGACATGCATATTTGATATATCAGGAGAAACATATTAGTTAGTTTAAAGTAAAGTGCTAGGTAGTATGATATGAATTACCAGGGGCACTAGAAAACACTTACTAATGTAGATTGCCATAGTGAAAAAAATTTTGTTGAAGACTAGACTGTTTCTGGGCCTTTTAAAAATATTGGAATGTAGGAATAAAAGATGGGTGCAGAAAAAAGAGGACCAGCATTATAAAAATAGAAAAGAGAATTGCTTAGAGCATGACTAAAAGAGATAATAAGTTACTATCAGAGAAAATTTTGATAGAGCAAGCATGTTGTCAGATAAAATATACTGATTATGCAAGTAAATGTTTAAGTTGATTCCTTTCAAAAACAATCAGAAAGAAATTCTTATTAGATTTATGTGACAACTGTTTTTTGACACCCAAACGTTATGACCTAAAATATAAAGTGTTGACAATACTATTTATATTATTGTCATCAGAAGTCTAAGAATGGATAATACATTATTTTCAGAATAAGAAGTTGATACATTACTATTGCTAAAATAGATTTAGTTGTTTACTACAATCCCTAGAAAATTATAAATGAATTAATTTATTCAACAGAAAAATGGTAAGCACTTAGAAAAGAATGTAGTTTCTATAGAACAAGCAAAGTCAACCTCATATTTAGTAAGCTTACTGCATCGGAAAACAAGTAAAGTACTGTAACATAATGCATCCTGATCACAGAAAAAAAAAAAAAAAAGATGGTGGCATAACATCATTTAGATGAGTCTATCTATCTTAGCAGTAAACACAGAATCTAATTCTAGATATTTTTAAAAGAAAAAAATGTAAAGACTACCCTGAAAAAGAGCTGATAAAAAGGAAACCATTTTTTCTAACAGGCTAGGTCATATATCAAATTACTGCAAAAGATGGAGAATCAGGTTAGAGATTCAAGTGCCAAACATCTAGCCCAAAGCCAAAGGGCAGATATATTCTTCTCAGGATCATCTCACCAGCAGTACTGACACCACTGATTATATGTCGAGTTCTCAGTGTCTTAGTTAGGAAATACAATATTGCCTAATGGCTAAAATATGAGCAGTGAAATGAGAGAATTCAGGCTTCCAATCTTCTTTGTAGTTGTGTTACTTTGTAGTTTATGTTACCATGGGTAAATTCTGGTTTCTTTGTCTGTTTCACATAAGTAAAATACCCAAGTAAGATGGCTGTTATATAAACTGTTTATTTAACATAGCAGTGGCCACCCTATAAGTGGTTAGGATTAGTAGTGGTATAGTTGTTAATTTACTCAATTTTGACCAGCAAAGCAGCAGTGCTGGGGGATAATGATCTTAGTGCTAACATCAATTCCTGGTCCTTAGAAAAGGGACCATTATACATTTCACTGCCTAGGTAATATATATAGCACTGTGTTCAATCCTTTCTCTTATATTTTAGGAAGAATTTTGAAACCTAGGTATTTAATATTTGATATTTGGAGGAATTTCATGTTGAAATACAATAAAAATTCATCTGCAGAGTTCCATACATGCGAGTGGGAACTAATGAGTTGGAATTACAGGGACTTAGATTTCAAGTCATCTAAGAAAGAACTCCCTAATGAGTATGGAAATAGGGTGCTCTTTCATCTTCAGAAAGTAATAGAGTGATGTTCTTTAAAGTAATGAGAACCACAGACATCTTCAAGCAAAACATAAGTGAGTATTTTTAGTAATACTATGGGGTTCCTGTATTTTGTAGGATTTTAAAAGCCCCTAGGATCTTTTCCCATGATGAATGAATTGGTGTGTTAACCTACCTTGAAAAACATATTATACAAGTTAACTCTGAAAAGAATGAGATGCTGGCAAATCACCAACAACCAAGTTGGTCACATAACCAACTTATATTCAAAAATCTTCTCTGTAATGATAAGTGTTTTGATGATGATGGAAATGCTAATTACCTTAATTGCATCATTATACATTGTATACACATATTGAAATATCACTCTTTATCCCATACATATGTACAATTATGTGTCAACTAAAAAAAAAGAAAAAAGAAAAAGTAAAAATTACTTTGTAACATATCAAATACCCTTTCTCTTACTTAACAAAATTCTATTAATGCTATAAGAAAAATAATGACAAAATAAAGCTACCCTAAAAATCTTGTTGCTTAGGTGGCCAGCTTTGGAGTTTTGTGTTAACAAGAGTGAAAGACATATTTTGTGAATATTTTACACATACCAAAAAATCAACAGTGAATCTTTCAGCTGCCTCATACAAACAGAAAATAATGTCAGAAACCAAATGAATATAATTGAGGCTTTTAAAGTTAGGAGTAATTTATAAAAGTTGATATTCATACTAAATTTTACTGCTCTCAAATTGTACCATAATGATATACCTTAAGGAATAAAAAATGAAATAATATAGGAATTTGTTTTTTTTAGTAACCTTCTGAAAAAGACAAATTCTATTTCTCATGAGAAAACTAAAGAAATGTGATTTGAGAGAGGAGCTGAAAAGACTGCCTTTCCTAATCAAACTGTCAAGACAAGCTATGGGTAGTGTGAAATTAGCATTCTATTGATTTTGAAACAATTTCCCTTTCATGTGGAGAAACGTGAGATGAAGTTGATTTAGCATAGGTAGAACATCACTTTCTTCTACATTATTTGTAAGGAAATGTACTTAAATCTAAGCATATTTAGTTAAATTCAAGAAATAAACACAACAAATTCATCTTCCAGTCTACTAATCCAGGAGAATTTAGAGCTCTGCAAAACGGAAGCAAAGATCACAGGAAGCTGAGGAGCCACAAAGTAGTGCATTGCAGAGTTAAAGAGATGATGAGGTGTGCAGTTTGTGTATTCAATTCTCCACTCAAAAATCCTTTCACCTTGCACAATCTTTGTTTTCCTCCAGCCCTTTTTCCCTGAAAAATGAAGATAAAATATCTCTTGATTACATTGTATCTCTACAAAGATATTGACATACTGTAGATTACTATGCAAGAATGAGAGTATTATTATTTTAAGTATTTGCAGAATAGAAGCGTCAGAGGTACACATTGGTTAATGGAACAATTCTCTGAAGCTGATTTCCATGTTAGGAACTCAAATGCTCAGTATTTCAGACATACAAAATGGTTAAAGTGAAAAACAATAATTTATCAAACTTGCCAAAGTTAAATTCTAAACCTAGCATTAATATTTTTGTGTTACCATTTTAGTGCATCTGGTAAGTATTGAGAAAATGGAAATTAGCATAAAGTGGCCTTCATTGCAGTTGTCACACGACTATCTTTTTTTTTTTTTTTTTTTCTGAAACAGAGTCTGGCTCCATTACTCATGCTGTAATGCAGTGGCACGATCTCAACTCACCACAATCTCCGCCTTGCAGGTGTAAGTCATTCTCCTGCCTCAACTTCCCAAGTTGCTGGGACTACAGGCATGTGTCACTACACCTGGCTGATTTGTGTATTTTTTAGTAGAGATGGGGTTTCACCATGTTGGCCAGACTGGTCTCGAACTCCTGACCTCAGCTGATCTGCCCCCATAAGTCTCCCAAAATCTGGAATTACAGGTGTGGGCCACCTCGTCTGGCCACAACTATCATTTATCTCACTGTTCTCATCAATAACTACTATGGGAAAATATAAAAATAAATAGAATAGTTTCAATCCTGTGGTAGATTCTGCATATGTATTACTTCAACAACCTTTAAAAATCATACAATTATGCATTTCGGAAAGGAGGAAACAGGTTCAGAATAGCTGTGACTGCCTACAATGACACAGTTAGTGAGAAAAAGAAATGAGTTTTATTTCAGCCTGAGTTAAGTCTAAATCTAAGTTTGTATTACTATAAGTTTTTTTTTTCTTCAAACTACTATGGTATCTCTATAACCAGCGTATGGATCTTCTGATGACTGTATAAAACAGATGTTAAAAATATAATTTGCTTCTCTAGTGCCTCAAGCTTTGTGTCTTATTATTCTTGAAGACATCCTTGATCATATTTAGCCCTGGACAAAATGGCCTGTTTTCTACCTTTTCCTTAATTGCTCATAAGAAAATATAACAGAATCAGTAATTCTTATTCTAGAACAAGACGTACAATCTCAAATTGCTGAGATACTAAATGCATTAGGCCCAAAGATACAGTATTGATCTTTAAAAATATTGATGAATGTGTCCACCAAGGCATAAGAAAAATAAATTTGAAGAATTAAAAAAGGGGGGATAATATTGTTCATAACCAAAAGAAGAACAGAGATATAAAGAGGATATAGACAGACTGCCTAAGACAAAGGACAATCTTGGGGTTGTCGAAAGACAAAATTACAACATACTTAGTAAGAGATCTAATTAGCTTTTATTTGTGATTCATAAATCATGGCACCATCTCATTCTATAAAACAGAATAATGTTCCCACTGGGAAAGCAGTGAGTTTTGCTTTTCGGTGGAAACAAGAAAACAAAACAATAGCAAATAAAAAAGTGGTTAACATAAAATTATTTCAGGCTACTTTTTTAAGGGTTAAAGTAGAGGGGACTTTCTTATTATACTGACTCAGGTAGACTGGAATCTCCCGTTTTGGGGAAAACTGGTCTGCCTGAAAATGGCAGTTTGCTTATGAGGCACTTAATGTCAGTGACTCCATTTTACTTTAGTCTGATCTGCTGGGGCCTAGTGCAGGGCCTCAGGCCAAGACAATGGCCTCTCATTTTGTTTAATAGGGTATAGTTGCAAAGAAGGAGAGAATAAAATAAAGAGGGGCACACAGTCGGCTAGTGCCACTAAAGATTTGTTCTGTTACAATAAATGGCGTCGTTGCCAGCTCTGTACTGGAATACAACAGGGATTATCTGCAGAAATAATTATTTTTTTGGATATTATATTATCTTCTCCAGTCAAATATAGTATTTTTTCCTTCATTGAAAATGGGTCATTATTTCTCTCATTTAACAATTTAAGTTGATTTCATACATGACTACACATCTACTTGTCTTATCTATCCACAACTAAAATAGGTAAGTTTAATTTGACCATAGAATCAATGGATTTTTTTGTTATTAATACTTTTTTGGGGTTTAAAAGTAAAAAATAAAATTATTAGTTACTTGCAGAAGTCAGATACATGAGCAAGATACTGATTTTGTTTTTAAAATGTGGACCTCTATTCCATAATAAACAAATATCCCTCAGCCCAACTCAGTTTTCATTCAATTATCACATAAATCACAAAGACGAGAAGCCTCTTTCTTTTCTATATTTGGTGACATCAAGATGCTCCAATTGACTGAATATGTTATGTTAGCACCGAATTTTGTTGGCAAGAGCTTTATCTGACAACCTCCGCATTCCTCACCCTACCATCTGTTTTCCTTGGTCCTTAGTCATAAGGAAAAACATCTACTTTTTTGTAACATCCATATCAAGCTAACCTAATCACAGATTTCCATTGACTTCAGAGAATACTCAGCATTTAGATTATTACCCCGGGTGTGCAAAGAAAGATGTGAAAATGATTCAGATAACTATGTAAGTGAGACAGTGTCACCATTGGGAGTACATATAGATGCTCTTCTACATTCTGGATTCCAGTGAACTAAGGCCAAACATTATCATATATTGAAATACATTACAAAACAAGTTATTTGTAAGAGCAGACTGAAAGTACAAACTGACTTTCAGTGACGTACTCTCGTAGATATGTTTTCACATATCATCCATTTGATTTGACAGCAGATACATACTGCAAATCAAGTTTGCCCTTGTAAATACATCAATCACAAAAATTGCTACTGACCTATATATTGACGACTTCATTACAACCAACACATTAGCCTTAACTTATACCTAATAGCTTCTTTCACCTAACTCTTTCTGAGATCTTTAATCTCTAAACATATCATTAATCTGCATATATTCAATGTTTATGAATACAGACTGTACAACATGAGTAATAATTTCTAGTATAGGCTGTGTGATTATCTTAGGTTCATTCAGTCACGAGCAAGTTAATTAACACCTTCTATGTCTTCTTAGCGTGCTGAAGGTAAGATCTAGTCTTGGCTCTCAAGCAGCTTCCACCTTCTTGAATAGGGAATATATACTTCTAGTATGTATATTTTTTCTTCAAATGAACTCAAAAACTCTTCTTGAGCAATAGCAGTTCCTGAGAACTCAATATGATCTCAATGGTTTGTTCAGAAGTAGCCACAATCCCTGTGCTGATGGTGATTATGTGGATGATTATATCTAGAAATACCTTGTCTCTAGCCATACACATGTAACTGTGCTCTTACTTATCTCTCATGAGCTTTCTCCATATTGGACATACTCTGAGGATAGAGACCCACCTTACTTGTGTTTATATCCCTCAATCTAGCACGGTGCTCGGCACATAGAAAAAAATATACTTAAGGAACATATTTTTTGAATATTAAGGAAAGAAATTAACTCAATGAAGCTTCTAAATGGCTGCCCCTGAATTGCCCATTGTTTATATTAAATCAGTTTTATGACTCTGTCATCTTCCATGTTCTTTATATTACCCTACATAGGAACGGTATTTCCTTGTTGTTTTTCCTCTTGAGTAGAAGCATTTGATTAGAAGATCTACAATTACAAACAAATATTTATCATCCTGACAAAAGAACATTATTATTCCATTCAGACAGCAGCCTTTGCAGCTGAGAGTTACAATAGAGTTCTCTGAAAAGAGAATATCAGTTCCAATCAAGTTATCTGTAGATTTATTGGAAATACTTTCAAAATGGCCCCACTGGTATATGGGATAGTGATAATTGTTGGACAAAGCATTTATGGTTTTCTGCAGTCTCAACTACTTTAGAAAACTTAGTAATTATCCAAAGTTACTTCTTATGAATGACTGCAGCTTTCTTTCAGGCATTCAGTGCAAGCCTCATTGATTCTCTTCATGATTTATTAAGCGAGGGTACTTTTGTGGTTAAGTGACAGAATTCAGATTTCACTGTAATATCTTTTGTAATGGTTTTTAAAAAGCTTTATGGAAGAATATGAAGGTTGTATACTGCCTAAATTGTGTACTTATTCAAACAAATGTGACTTGTTTTCAAATAATTTCAGAACTACTCCTAGCTGATGCTTACATCAGAGATAAAATTATTTGTCTTTGGAGTATACTTGAAACACTTAGGCAAAAACAGTGTCTATATTTTGCATTATTAGGACTCAGTTGGAAATAGGATTATCCAAATGACCAAGATCTGGGGAACCAGATGGGTTAAAATATTCAGAAAAGAGTAAGACAGGTGTTCATCCTCAGAGAGAAATAACATTTAAAGAATTTATAGGTAATTGGCCTCAAAGGAATCTAAAAGCCGCTATCAAAGACTAGACCATTGAGAACAGAAACAGAAAAGGAAATGTATTCCTGAAGGATGGCGGACAGAGAAATGAAAGATTTTAGTTTAGTAGAACTTGAATATTACCTGAAGAACTAGGGAAAAAACCAATTATATGTTGATACAACAATTATATGTTGATACAATTATATGTTGATACAACAGGGTTGCAGTGGTTAGAAATGTAGTATACATCAAGGTCCCCATCACAATCAGTGAAAAGTCCTGTTACTAGGCTTGGCATATAAAGTCAAAGTAGGATCAAAAGCCTCGTGGGGCTTGATCCTAAAGAAAATAATAGCCCAGAGATTTTTTTTTAACTTTCCAAAGGGTTTCAGATTCCGTAGAAATGACTCCAATATCAAGGGTCAGAAGTACTTAGGAGCAGAGAGCATGACCTACGTCTACACTCTTGCCTTTACAGCCCCTTCTGTCTCTGTACTTCCTGAAGTTCATGAACATCTAAGAATATTTCAAGGAGAGGAGATGAAAATTATAAAACTTTAATGGCTATCTTGAACTCCTTGTGTTAAAATGTGCGAAAAGAATGTTATCTTTAATTTGCTGATACATTTTGCTTTAAACAAAAAATACAGGAATTTCCTGGCCTTTCAACAAGGTGGAATGTTGAATTGAGGAAAGATTTATCTTGAGATAGAATCATGATGAAAGAGGTGACATTTTCATTATCCTTATCAAGAGATTCAGCTGACTACCTCAAGAAACAAAGGAAAGTTGAGAGGGAGGGAAGGACTGAAAGAAAGAGAGAGAGGGAGAGCAAGAGAAAGAAAGACAGAGGCTCTTACGACTTTATTCTTTATGACTACTATATTGTTATGTGTCACTCTTTAATTAACTTTTTTCTTTAAAAAGGTATTTTCTTTGGACTGGAGGAAACAATAAGAAAAAGAAAATAGTACTTTGAAAAGGAGCATCAATAGCTATATTAGTGAAATTATCCCCCCTTTCCCTCCTCCATCTTTCTGCACCTCCCTTAATAGTGTGAATTTTGAAAAATCAATCCACAACTGCATATTGATCCTCTCCCCTCCAGGTATGAAGAAACCAGTGTGTGGTATGCACACATAATTCAAAAAAAGATTTCTGAATGAGATCATTGCCTCTGTGAAAAGGTTAATAAAAGTAGAGCCTGCTGTGAGGAACTCATGACTTCATGCACAATGAGTATAGGGAGGCTAATAATAAATTATAGTTAGCCATTTTACAATACATTTCATAAATAATATTGATTTGAATAACTAGGTTTTTTTTAAAGAAAATATGTTTCACATCTCAAAATATTTAGAACAAATAAATAAACTGAATAAATCTGTGCTGACTACCCACTGATGTTCAATGTAGGTTCTGTGAGAAACCATATAAGGAATTAGAGAAGCAAATCCAAAGACTGCGAACCCCTGAAATTTTTGTGAGTTTTTAAACATGTTAAAGTTGATTAATTTGCTTGCCCTTCTTGCCAGCTACCATGAGTTTTCTCTCTCTTCTGCAATCACAAATATGTAAATATGGTAGCCTCAATGGAATGTAGAAAAGTGACTCTAGATCACTTAGTAATCTATTCTGTTTGGGCAGATTCATACCCTTCTGACCTCTGTGGAAAGTTCAAATCCTTTTTAGATTTTTGACTTTAGTGTATGACCCTTGAGCCGGTATTTTAAACTACCTGAGATGATTTTACCGTCTGTAACAACAGAAACAACAAAACCTATTTTACTATTGTTTTGGATATTTTCATGAATAATAACAGTGTGCATTATGTACCTCGAATAGGTTAAAGTACAAGGTATTGGTATTAACTATGGCATTCCAAATCACTTAGTTCTCTAACTCTGAGGTCACCTGAGTTTATTCCTAAGATATTATAACACCATTCTGGGATATGAGTTATCCCCACCAGCCTAGAAAAGGATAATAATTACCATGGTAAAAATAGAGTCTTCATTCATTCAACAACTGTTTTGAGCACGTACTATTTGGTACCAAGCATTATATCATTTGCTGTGTACAATGATGAATGAAAAACATAATCACTCTGATGATTACATCTAATGCTGTAGCAAAAAAAATATATTTTACTGTACTTTTAGAAAACAATTTTCTTTTACAAAGAAATAATACTAAACAAATTTTTACAAGTTAATCAATATGAATAACCAGTTTGTATTAGACAAAAGCACATTTCTTCTATGGACACCAAACATTTAGGGATTGTAATTTATGATTTAATTATCGTTCATACCTCTGGATGCTTTTTCACCTTGTTTTGCTTGCCTGGACCCAGATACGTGTTCAGATGATAATTTTTAAAATTTGTATGCAAAAAGACAATTTTAGTGAGCTAAAACCTTGATTGTTACTGACTACATTCTGAATATTCTTCTCAAGGTCAGAGTGACTGAGCTTCTAAATGCAGAAGCAGGTATATATGAGCGATTTCCAAGGTTGAACACCGTTCGCAAAACATCTGGGGCATGTCTCCATGTTACCAAATCACTGGACAGTTCTGTAATAAGACAGCCCATGGCCATTTCTGGCTGGAAATATGCCAAAAGTACAAGTCACCCTGCAAAGTTCTGACCAAATGCCAAATGCTATTTCTGCCACAGGAAACAGTTTGACCGTCAACAAACCATTTTACAAGAATTTTACTTAAATTATTCCCCTGTGAGAAATAACTTACCCTATAAAATGAGACTAAATTTTTAATTACACCTGTGAACAATTGAAAAACCATAGAGTCATTCAATTCTCTTCTTTGGGTTAGATCATGGATTCCTAGTAGCTAGTAGAATAAAAGAACAGATCACAACATGTCTGTATGTGGATGCGTGTGTGTAAAATCAACAATTTATTCTTTTTCACTATGATCTTTGAATCTAGATTTGGACAAAATTTCCCAGCTAACTTGTGTCTGTAATCTACCAAAAGACAGACTTAGTGAGGAAAAGACATCAAGGGAGATTTATAGCTCATCAAAATCATCCTACCAGTAGAGATTCATCAAGATCAACTGAGTAATGATCCGACCGAGTTAGTGAAAGTCAATATAGTGCTGACAGAGTACATCTTAAACTTCAGAATTATAGCTTTGAATTGGTTAGCTAAGATAATTGATGCTATTTTTGCCTCGGTAAAACTTCAGTTCACCAGAAGACGAAAGAAAAGAGATTCTGTCCATATGCATTCTTCTGATTAACAAAATGCAAAGCAGAATACTTTTCTTGCAGAAATTTTTTCATTTCCTTCGCTTAATAAGTGCATAGAAGATTGAATCTCTCATGATATAGGTCTTGTTTTGCTTCAAGTTCCTTAATCTATCAAAGAAGGGCAGTTGAAGAAGCCACTTGATATATTAAAGACACACTCAAAAAAGTTCAGGGGGCATTGTAAATGTTGTGAAAAATGGGGTTGAGAATTTTAAAATAAAAGATGTGAAAGATTACATAATCCGGTGATTAAATGGGTACTATGAGAGGAGACTTCCTAAACTCAGTGCAGCTCCCTAACTTCTCAAGTGTGTAGCATTGGGCAATGCTTTGGTTTCTTCAAGAGGTTGTTATGAAGATCATTTTAAAAGCGCTTTGAACAATGCCTGCCTCAGATTTAGCATATGTAGGTGTTTCTTAAATAAATAATACACAGAGACAAATCATTTTCATAGGTGACTGATAATTGACTTCTAAAGCCAAATGAAAACAAGACAAAGCACAAAGTATTTTAAAATATTTTGAATACAAACCACATCATTAGAATAAGTAAATGACTTTTTTTCAAGAAGACCACTTTAAAAAAACATTAATTTGAATGTATCAATTAGTAGAGGCATGTTTCTTAAAAGCTATTTTATTTCTCTTAAATATCACCATATATGATGGCCTAGTTCCGTCAACTAATTATATCAAAGATTTTGTTTTAGTTTTTCAAATTCTTCTGGAACAGGAAGAGAGCTTTGAAATCAGAAAAGTGAAATTTAGTGCATTAAACACAATAAGAGATTCTTTTTAAAACTAACACAATGTCATTACCTTTGTAGTTAAAATCAAAAGTGAAAAGAATGAAGCAGAGCTATTAGGAGTCAGAGATAGAATTTATTACAAGTAACCAGAAATATAGAAACACTAGAATTACTTAGCTGTTGTGTGTTTGACTGATTAACAGTCTGCAGAAAGGTTTCTTTTTAAAAACTACTCTGCACATCAAAATTTATATGAGTTCAAAAACATGGTAATTTTTGGGGTCAACCCCAAAGAATCAAAATTTTGAAAGCTTATCTATAATTTCAGTTGTGAGCAACTGCTAATTTAGAAAGATTTTGTGTTTTAATTTGTTAAGATATATTTTCCCAAGTCCAGAAAAGCAACTGAAAAAATGAAAATCTATTAAAACAATGAGGGGCGGGGGCAGAATTTTGTTTCATTTTGTTTAATACACAAGAAATCAGTCACCTTTCTTTTGCTTTATTTTTTTCCTACTCTATTTTTTATTTAATTTTTAAATATTATTTTAGATTGACAAACGATAATTTTACATATCATAGGGTACATAGTAGTATTCAATACACATAATCTATAGTGTTCAGACTAGGGTAATTAGCATACCCGTCATCTCAATCCTTTGTCACTGCTTTGTGTTCAATATTCTTATTGATATATGAAAGCATTATTATTGTTAACTCTAGTCATTCCACAGCATTGTAGAATACTACATTTCCACCCTTCATTGCCTCCAATGGTGAGATTTCATTCTTTTCTGTAGTTGAATAATAGTATTCTTTTATGTGTGTGTGTGTGTGTGTGTGTGTGTGCATATACATACCACATTTTTCTTTATCCATTCATCTGTTGTTGAACACCTAGTTTGTAATTCTATTTTTATTTCACTGTTAGCCTGTAGTTTTATCATTGTCAGAGCCAGATATAATTGGAGAATTTTCAAATGTAGAAATGATGTGTGTATGTTATCATAAAAAGGTATCAACACATGACAATGATGCTAATGAAAGAAATGACATAGAGATTAGGATGATGGAAACTGTAAGTGGATTTAATGATTGCCAGTTTCCTCAATGACCCAGCCTCAACATACGAATAAAAATCTGAGTCAAAGCTAAAAATGCTGGCACCATCTTCCATTTCTCTCTCCTTTCACTGACTCTGGCAGAGTCCACTCCAGCTTCACTGCTATTTATTTAATTCACCAAAACCCTGCTATATTAGTGAGGGCTCTGGGTTCTCCAGGGAAACAGGACTAACAGAATGAGAGAGATAGAAAGAGACAGAGAGAAAGAGAGGGAGGGAGAGAGAGGGAAGGAGAGAGAGAGAAAGAGAGAGAGAGAAATTTATTTTAATGAATTGGTTTATAAAACTGCAGAGGTGCAAGTCCAAAATCTGCAGACTGAAAATCCAGGGAAGAGATGCTGTCTCAGTTCAAAGGTGGCCTGCTGCTGTCA
Organism: Cacajao melanocephalus; assembly: GCA_963573385.1. Taxonomy (NCBI): domain Eukaryota; kingdom Metazoa; phylum Chordata; class Mammalia; order Primates; family Pitheciidae; genus Cacajao; species Cacajao melanocephalus. Next base: position 33,066 of record CAUYLG010064518.1, read on the forward strand.
GAAGTACTTCTTGCCTAGGGGAGGGAATAATAGTCAGGACTTTAATTGATTGCATGAGGCCTATTCACATTATGGAGAGAAATCTGTTTTACTCCAAGTCAGCTGATTTAAATGTTAATCTTATCCAAAAAAATACCTTCACAGAAACATTCGGAATGATATTTGTACAAGTTATCTGGGTCATATGGCCTAGCCAAGTTGACACATAAAACCATTGCATCTCCATATCCCAGTCAAGGCCTCTGGCACCATTCTGTCTTGTGGCAATACCCCTTCACCAGATATCTGTGCAACATCCTTCCTCTTTCCCCTCCTTCAGGTTTCCTTTATCCCCATCATGCGTCCCTGTGGTACTCATCACCACTTGACTGATTATATAGTCGCTTGTTTTTTGTTTCTATGTGTGTTTGTTTTTGTTTAGTATTCACATTCTTCCACTAGAATGAGATGGAAGAGGATGTCTATTTTGTTCATTACTGCTGCCCCAGATCTTGAAAAGTATTGATACATTATAGGTGATACAGGAGTCAAAAAGGAGTTATTCAGGCAGATAGTGAGGGTAAGAAAGTCCTCGGTAAGGTTTTCCTTTTAATGAAAAAGCAGCCCCCAAATCATTTTCTTTTCTAACAAAGAGCAGCCTGTAAAATCAAGCTGCAGACATAGAAGCTTGCATGGGTGAATGCTGGCAGTTGTGCCAATAGGAAAGGGGATACCTAGGGCTAGACATGTCCAACATGCTGGCTTTATCTTCCCTTTTCCTTTCCAACCACATGGGCAGTAGGGAGCAGACAACGTTGGGCAGCCAATTGGAAAGGCCATTTGCATAATAAGATTAGGGTGGGGTGCACAGCTTCCCTGCATGCTATGTAAATGTCTCACCTGGTCCAGCCAATCTGTGGGCCTCTTATAAATCAGACACTGCCTCCTCAAGCCTGTCTGTAAAATCCAGTGCATTCTTCCATGGGCTGGAAGTCCCTGTTCAGACACCCCTCTCTTTCCCTGGAGAGGGAGCTATTCTCCTTTATCATTTATTCTTTCTTTTTTTTAATTTTATTTATCTATTTATTTATTTTTGAGACGAAGTCTTACTCTATTGCCCAGGTTGGAGTGCAGTGGCATGATCTCAGCTCACTGCAACCTACACCTCCCTGGTTGAAGCAATTCTCCTGCCTCAGCCTCCCGAGTAGCTGGGATTACAGGCGCACACCACCACACCCAGCTAAGGTTTTTTGTATTTTTGGTAGAGACGGAGTTTCACCATATTGGCCAGACAGGTCTTGAACTCCTGACTTAGACAATCCGCCCGCCTCAGCCTCCCAAATCTCCTTTCTCTTTCTTTTGCCTAGTAAACCTTCGCACTTAAACTCACTCCCCGTGTGTGTCCATGTTCTTAATTTTCTTGGCACGAGGCAACAAACCTCAGGTATTATCCCAGACAAAGATGCCGCTTCAGAGGCACTCAATAAACATTCATATATTTATGGAATATATTGTTTTTCAATCAATTCACTGATTATAAGGAGATGCATAACCTCTACAATAAACAGAACAGCTGTGTTTTATACAAATGCTGAGGAGCATATCAGATAACTCTTCAGTATAACATACTGTCACACTGTTCCACAAGGTTGATCACTCAATCTATGTAAAAGGCGTCTTCCAAATGGAACACTGTTAGAAGCTCTGTACTTTCCTGAAAATTTATTGCCTTATCTTAAATACTTTATATGAGCTCAAATCATAGTGATTGGTTGCAAAAGTTACAACACCAACTGGTTTAAGAAAAGGCCGACTGTATTACCTTATGTAAGTGGAAAAACCAAAAAGTCAAAGCTGGTTTAAAAATGACTAGATTCAAGACTACAAAGAATGTGGTTAGGAGTTAGCCTCAAAATCTCCAAATCTCAGTGCCATTTCGCATTCTGTCCTGAATCAATTCTGCCTTTGTGGTGTCACGATGGCCAGTAGCTCTAGGCCTGCATTCATAAAGCTCAAAGTCTGGTCGAAAAAGAGAAAACACGTTTTTGTTCCTCCACAATCACTTCAGGATTTGCTCTGATTAAAATAATTAAAATTTTAAAATTAGATATCTATCTCTGAAAAAAGTCTGTGTGTTTATATAAAAGGCAAAGCTCAAATGATCCAGGCCTGGGTCACATTTCCACTGCCAGGACTGGGCATTGAGCCAGCTCTATCAAAGATGTATCGTCTTTTAGAATGAGTAAGAAGTGGATTTTTTTTTAAATAAACTTTTTATTTCAGAATAGCTTTAGATAGAGAAAAATTGCAAAGACAGTACAGAGAGTTCCCACATATCCTGTACCCAGTTTCCACGTTGCTAACATTCTTTACTATTTCCATATATTTGTTCCAATGAATGAACTAACATTGATACATTATTATTAACAAGTGTCCATACTTTATTCAGATTTCTAAAATTGCATGTAATGTCTTTTCCATTCTAGGATCCCATCGAATATATCACATTACATTTAGTTATCATGCCTTCTTAGGTTATTCTTGGCTGAGACAGTTTTTCACACATGTTTTTGACAACCTTGATAGTTTTGAATAATATTGATCAGGTATTTTGTAAAATATCTCTTAGCTTGGCTTTGCCAGATGTTTTTCTCACGATTAGGCTGGCATTATGTCTTTTAGGGAGGAACATCACAAAGGAAAATTGCCATTTCAAAACATCGTATCACAGGTATGTCCTATCAACATAACACTGATGATGTTAACCTTGATCACCTTACTAAGGTAGTGTTTGTGAGGTTTTTCCACCATAAAGTCACTTCCACCTAATTCCACATTGTACTCTTCCGAAGGGAGTTACTGTGTGTGTACCCTCAGTGAGTAGGGAGCTATGCTCTACCTCTTTGAGGGTAGAGTGTCTATGTAAATTATCTGGCCTTCTTCTGCATGAGATATTTGCCTATTCTCCCCAACTTATTTATGTATCCAATCATTTGTCCATAGCAGTATAGACTCATGGATATTTATTTTATACTTTGAGTTATAATCCAATGCCACATTCTCATTTGATTGTTCCAATTGTTCCAGCTTTGGCAATTAGGCTCTTTTTCTGCTGGCCTATGTATGGCTTTGGCATATCCTAACCTTGTGGGGTTTGGGGTTTTTTTGTTTTAGTATTTTCTTGTTTTCTGACACTATACGGTGCTCTGGTAGTGGAAGTTTAAGGACAATAATCAGAAGTATGGTAAATTATAATATAAAAAATTACAACTTAGGCCCAAGACAGGTATCAAATCCTCTATAAATAGAGCAAGAGCATGTGTGTGAACTGAACTCAGATTTGGATCCATAATTTAAAATGTTTTGTTTTGTTTTTTCTACCAGAAAATTCTGACTTAGAGTCTCATATTATATATGCCATTGAATTATTTTTTAAATTTATTTAAGAAATACCTTTACATAATTAAGCACTGAGGGTGACATTCCAACTCAAATGCTAAGGTCTGTATTGACTGTCTTTCTTTCAGTTCACATATCCATTTCAATCTTTTACGTAGAGGATTTTAAATAGGAGCTCACTTGCCTAAGCCAGCATTAAACAAACAAACAAACTTTCCTATTCATGTTTAGGTTTTCATACAACTCAAAGCCTTAATTTTTTAGAAAATGTTGTATTCCATGTCAGATCCAAAATCATGGATTATCCCAGTTTGATAGTAAACCATCCATTTTATTGCATCAATCCCCATAAAATAGTTTCAGTTCTGGATCCTAATGTGTAAATGCTTATGTAGCAGAGTAAGGATAAGGCAGAGAATGAGAAATTTACTGTGCCAAGACTAATTCTGTGAAGATGATGATGAACTTGGTCTTTATCATTTCTCTAAAACCCAATCCCCTCCTGTGTGTCTTCATCCAGTCACACTGTGGCTCCTATAAATGATTCTGGCTTTAAAATGACTACTTAACTACTAGCAATCTCTCAATCTAAAATCACTTTCTCTCAGTACCATATATTTACAGTCTCTTAGCCAAAGACTATTCTTCCTTAGAAAACATCTATCATCTACAAATAAAATACTTTCTAGCTTAATAACATCCAACTGTATTTTTCTATGTTAAAAGTATTATTATTGTTTGTTATAATTGCCTACTAGTTCCAGAAAGTTCTTAATCTTTTATTATGGAGCCAGTAGAAAGATTAAAGGTACATCTCTAATTTCCTGACTAGTGGGATTGTTTTCACAGAAATCTATGTGCACTTTGAGAGGGCTGTTAAGTTCTGTTTATGTAATATTCTCACAACTGCATAGCACTCACAGGTCATGTTTCCCAGTATCAGCAACCTATAAGTGTCTAGCCATTCTTATAGCCACATTCCAAAATACATTCTCCCTGCCATTCCTCTTTTGTGTGTTTCTGTTTCTGAGTATCTTTACATAAAACCCTGACTGATAACTTTACAGCTCTTCACATCCTTTGTGTGATCTGTTGACAATTTCCACTGAATTAATGACTTCAAATGCAATTTCCATCCACAACCAACAGGTATAATCTTTCTATTTCTTATGTCCGTCTTCGAAGAGGTTTACCAGAGCAAGGCAGTAAAAAGGCAGTAATCAAAGAATAGATAAATGTGTGTGTGTCTGTGTGTGCATGTGCATGTGTGTGTGTGTGTGTGTGTGTAACTGACACTTTGAACAAAACAGTATCATAGTATGGGCTCTAAAAAAATAATTGTTATCTTCTACTTTCAGTTGGATCCCTCAGCAATAGAAGTTCTGAGAGGTAGAGAGAGGTTAAACTACTCTCACTCTTGAATAAAATATCAGAGCAATCCTATGCTTCCCCCATCACCTAAGAGTGCCCATAGGAACTTAAAGTTACAAATACAATTTTAATTAAGTATATAAAATTACAAACTCCTGTGTAACAAGCAAATCCTCAAAATATACTCAGGTGGATAGTCACCTGTGGAGGGGTTTTAGGGTGGGGTGGGATTGGAGACAGATATTTTTAGTAAATTCACCATCCCTTTTAAAAGCATTCTTCCAAAATGCAGAAGGAATATAAATGGCACATAATATTAGAATGTGCAAACCTGAAGAGGATTAGTAAATGATGTAAGTTCTAGAAATTTGAAGGTAGTAAAGAAACTTGAAACAAAGTGAATCATTCCATTCTGTCTTCCTCACCCTGCTTAAAACTTTTCGGTAACTCTTTTCTATTCAGATAACTAGAGTCACCTTGTCTAGGTTATACAAGATATGGCATAATTAGGCTCTTGAATTCCTTCCTAGCTTTGCTTTTTATTGAAACTTCCTTTGTATCCACTTGCCATATAGAATAACCAGCAGTTCTCAAAAACTCACAATGATATCTCAAAGTTGTCATTTTCTGTCATGCTGTTTCCTCTACTTGGAATCTATCACTTCTAATGCAGCCATCACAAATCTCATGTTATTTTTACTGGATATTTAGACTTGCCTCTCCCATTGCATTCTGTTTCTTCATCTTTTATGTTTTTATTTTCATTGTTGTATCCTAAGTGTCTAGCGAAGTACATATCAACTACCAGATATAAAATAAGTGCTTGTTAAAGGGACAATTGAATCCAATCTGTAATTGAAAATATAAACTATGACCAAGCCTATGAGTATAAGAAAGAGGGTCATAACAAAACAAAATATCAAAAGTCATATGACACATGTAATGATATACACACTTAGCTATTGATATTAGTGGTAACAATTATGCCGGTAGTAGGTTGTATGCAGTATTCTCCCAAAACCTATGCCCTCCTAGAACCTCACAATGTGACTTTATTCAGAAATAGGGGCTTTGTAGATATAATTAGTTTAGTTAAGGTAAGGTAACTCTGGATTAAATCTCATGAGTGTGGATCCTAAATCTCATGAGTGATGCCCTTAAAAGAAGACAAGAGATATAGAGGCACAGAGGGAGGAAGGCCATATGAAAACAAGGGCAGAAATTGGCATGGTGCAGCTATAAGCCAAGGACTGTGAAGGAATTCCTGGAAAGGACTAAAAGCTAGAAAGAGAAAAGAAAGGATTCTTCCCAGAGAAAGCATGATCATACCAACATTTTGACTTTTGACATCCAGCCTCCAGAAGCATGAGAAAGTAATATTTCTGTTATTCTAAGCCACCCAGCTCATGATAATTTGTTATTGTAAACCCCAAGAAAACAAATAAAATTCCTAAAAGGTAATTTAAATAATGATTATAAGTGATTAATATAGATTTCATGATTAATCTAAACTTGTCTCACATTTTTGTTCATGTCATGTATAAATGGCATTGTTGAATGATCTTTTTGGTGATAAGAACAGTTTAGTCCTTAGTTCTAATTTGAACCCTGGCATCCAAATTCCTTACAAGCCAGGCATTTCAGATCAGATCAGACACTTTCGGGGTGGTGTGGCATAGACATGGCCAGACGTTTCAGATCCTTTCCCTAACAGCACAATTTCTGAACCCAAAGCTTCATTACAAAGCCTAGAGTGGAGTTTCCTTATTTTCCTTTATCATAAATCCTCAGTCTGCTATCTCTTGGGTATTTCTATCTTGAAAGTCTTTTTTGAAATAAAAATCTGCTCCATACTTCTCTGAAATGCATACTTTTCAAACTCATCTTTATTCCCAAAGCTGCTTATTCCCTTTCCTTTCTCCTGCAACTAACTTTGTAGTTAAAACCATTGTATTACCCTCTTTTTCCCAGTAATCCCATGCTGTTATCCACTTGAAAGCCTAAGTACCCTATAAAAGTGTCAGGGTATAACAGAAGAGAAAGCATAGGGGAAAATATGTATAAACTAGAAGTTTTGATGAAGATTTGTTAAAATCATAAGTTTGAAGGGAAATCATAAGTTTGAAGAGAATTGCCCTCTTTATCACCGACACTGCTATGACAAAGTAATGAGAAGTATTGAGGGTCTTGTTGCTCTTTGAATGGCAAGCTTAAAGAAATCGTGCTGCTATGAGGAGGCACTTAGAGGAAGGCTCACTGGGTGCAGGAGAAGACTTCAGCTTTGTTAATAATAGATCAGGTATCCAGACCCACCCTTCTGCTTAGAAAACTAAAAAGGCAGGAAAAAATGTAAGAGCTCATGAGATAGTAAGAAATTAGAGATCTGAAAATCAAGTGAGTGATGGGGTCCAGGATACATTATCCCAAAACACTGCGATTTGGCATTTGAGAAAACAGAAGAAGCAGGAAGATCACTATCACCTTCCCCTGGCCCTTCTCCCCTGAAGCAGAGCATTAAATTCCTTATTCTAGAAGGGCCATCCATATACCCAGAGGTGCTGCTTGATAGTAATGGTGACAATCTTTCCTGCAGTAAGTTGTATGTATGTCCTCCTAGAAATTCAAAATATGACCTTATAAAAGTAGAGGCTTTGTGGAGATAATTATCTTAGTTAAGATGGGGTCCTACAGGATTAGACTGGATCCTAAATCCCAGGTGTAATATCCTGAATAAAAGGACGGGAGATATAGAGGTACAGAGGGACTGAGTCCATGTGAAAATGAGGGCACAGATTGGAATGGTGCAGCTGTAAGCCAAAGACCACAAAAGAATTGCTGGAAAACTCCAGAAGCTAGAAAGAGGACAGAAAGGATTCTTCCCTAGAGCCTTCAGAGGAAGCATTCCCATGCCAACACCTTGATTTGGGATTTGGAAGGATAATCCAGCTATCCTTATCTTAAAGATACCAGGACGCAAAGAAGAATGTGAACACAGACCTCCAATTTATTACCATTAGATCATAACCCCCTTTATCTTTCAATCATATTTCTCCATGACTGTCCACTTGTTATCAAACCTAAGCATAAAAAAACACACGTTTACTTGTCTCTTTGTGTATTCACTTCCTTATGAAGGCTCTAATGTTATGTAAAACATATTAAATAAAATTTAATGCTTTTTTTCTTGTTAATCTGTCTTTTTTTAAAATGTTGTCCTCAGCCATGAACCTACTGATAGACAAGGAAAAAGAATTATATCCCCCCTGCAAGGGGCAAAAATCACAGAGACAATTCTGACATTTGAAGTTGTTTGGGGCTGCACTGGTACATTTTAAGAAATTGCTGAGGCTCATCGTTATTATGATCTCTGGCTTTGGAGCTACCACCTTTTCTTAGATCATTTACTTTCAACACAGGTTATGGAAAACAGAATGCTGTTTGAGAGGAGGTTACTTTCTTGTGCCTGGAAATGGCCGTATTTCAGCCACCTTCTAAAAGCTACTTATGACCCCAAAGAAGGACATTTTTTGGGAGAAGGGGGAGGACAAAAGTAGAAAAAAACCTGAAAATAAAATACTAATTAATAGATTATATTATAATATCATATCTCATTACTAATTCAGTGTATAAAAATTGACACGTCAGTACCTGCTTTTTAGGAAAAATAAAAACTGTGACATATACTTCTGTAAAACCACAAATATCCAGATATACTACATAAATGCAGCACTACTGTGGACATACCATATTTTTTAATAGTCCACAGATTTAAGCACATTACCAACCTTAAAAACTTACACTAAAAATTATTGGTTGAATAGAAAGAAAAAAAGGCATTTATGTTTGTAATTATTTCATAAACCACCAAAAGGTGGCATCAAAATCTTAAAAAGTAAAGACCAAGTAGACTGTGTCCATTCACCAACCCACCGGAGGAGCCCTACTGGGGGCATTGTAATGACTTCTTGACACTGTTTCAGAAAAGAACACGGATTCATTAGGAATCCAATTTGTTAAAGGTTAATAGCATTGAGAATTTGACCGCAGAGTCCTGTTAAAATAGGATTTAGAAAAGGTAGGGATAATTTAGACACTGATAAAGGAGAAGCTAAAGAATGCCAAGTTTAGGTGTTGCTTCTTTGGTGAGCGATTTCTATTTAAAAATCATAGCAAGGTTCTGAGTATAGTGATTAGGAAAAGGATGAAACTCTAGGACCACCACTCTTTCACCAACTGAGAAATGAGACAGGGCATGCCACTGATATTTTCACATTTTGAAATAAGGTGTTTATTTATTTTCTGACATCCTGTTGAAAAACTGTTTGCTCTTTAATTTTCTCCCCTGAATTAACAACAACAACAAAAAAGTGGTGCTCTTAAAATGCAAAATGGAAGTTGAAGCTGATAGGACTCAAGATTTGTGCCTTTAACAACAAGTTAACAATTAGCAAAAGGTATCACCAGTACTGGGAAAATCTGTACAGATGATTTAGATCATTTTCAATTGCTTCTAAATAAAATATCAGGGAATATATTCAAAAATAGAGAATCAGTTGATCTTAATATCAAACTTGCAGTCCAAAAAGCAAGATAATATATTCTACAACTACTCAAAACACTTAATTGCAAGTATGCATTGATGTTGGACAAACAATACTAATATTGTTTTCTATTATTAAATAATATTAATGTTTAAAAGTAAACACAGAAAAAGATACAGAGTTTGATATAGCAACTGACTTCAATTACTATTCAACACATTGACTAAGCACTACTAAAATTTTGCTAAGCAAACCCTATTGAATAGCTGTCTTAGAAATGCTTCAATCAATAAGAAAGACAAAGTTTGTTTGACTTGCAGTCCAATTCTAATTCTACTTTCACTTTTTCTACAGGCTAAATAATTACAATTAAACACTGATTAATGCCGTGTGTAATGAGAAATTAAGGCATTCTTCTATTTTCTCCCCAACCCAAAACAAAACTTCGCTAAAATATATTTCATTGTTGACAGGAAAACTAGAACAGTGAGCAAGTCTTTTTCTAAGTTAAATGCTACTCATTTTAAATTCTTTCTTTTTACATCTTAATTTAGAAATATAAAACCCATTAATAATTTTTTCATAATTATACATGTTTTAATAGTGTATTTTAGCTATTTTCTTCTGAAAAGAAAGTAATTACATGTTTTTGAATCATTCATGATATTATTTTTTGAAAAAAATCTATAATAAAACCTTTGGAAAAGCTGGTGCAATTTTTAAATAACATATTTAGCTTCCATTATATCTCTTCCTACTACAACTGATTTAATATCGTTTTGCTTAACTACAAAATGATTTTAGCTGGTATACAGCTGAGAGAAAAAATGTGGGTGATTTTGAGGACCAAGTTTGTCTGTTAAAGCAACAATTTTAATTATCACAAGAAAATGTTTAGTGTTAGCTCAATTAACTGGGCAAAGATTGTGATCTTAAGACAGTCTTTTCATTTTAACCTTTATAAACTTTGATTGAATTAGCTGTTTGCCATGCAAATTAATTATCTAATTTCAGTGACAGGGTTAGATGAATGGATTTTGAACACCATTCTTTAGCACCAAATTCTCTTGTCACTATTAATTCTACTATACCACCTTTCTTAACAGAAGTACAATTCAGAATGTGGTATGGCAACAGGGTTAAAAACAGCCATAAGGACTAAATTGATAATCTATTATCTCCAGTGTCTTTGTTCCATTTTAAGTTTTCACTGCAAGGTAAGCAAGGACAAAGAATGGTGGTGTGCTTTAAATCTTTGACGTTTATAATTATTTAATAATTTCGGTGGGTTATCCAATCTAATGTTAAGCAAGCTATGATTCAAAAAAGATTGGTATTTGGCATCCTCTCACATCCTTATGGCATCTTTATTTTCTGTGGCTCATTCTACCAAGTGCCTGAAACCTTTATTCTTCTCAGTGGTATTCAGAATTCCCCCATCATAACCACCAGGCAATATTTTCTCACTGGATAGAGCAATGCTTTTTCTGACTGCCTCAAAAATTGCCTACCTTGAAATTACTGTTACAGAAGACAAAAATAGACTTTCAGAGATGCTAAATATCTTGTCGGAGGTCACCCATTTAGTGTGACATAGAGCAATACCTTTTTTTTTTCTTTTTTTGAAACAGGATGTCGCTCTGTCATCCAAGTTGGCTCACTGCAACTTGAACCTCCTCAAGCGATCCTGTCACCTTAGCCTCCTAAGTAGCTGATACTACAGGCTCACGCAACCATGCCAGGCCATTTTTTAAGGTTTTTTTTTTGTTTTTTTTTTTTTGTATAGAGGGGGTTTTGTCATGTTGTTCAGGCTGGTTTCAACCTCTTAGGCTCAAACAATCCACCTGCCTTTACCTCCCAAAGTGCTGGGATTATAGGCACTTAATTGAGCTAACACTAAGTATTGTGATGCGCCGGCCATCACAATACTTTTCATAGATTATCTGATCCATCACAATACTTTTCATAGATTATCTGATCCAATTATGAGCACACTTTCCACTTTCCCATATTCCTTGTTTCTGATTAGAAGGAAGAAATAAAGCGTAAAAGAAATGCTTTAGGAAGATGACTCCACACATCTTTAATGGGTATCATTCCCATCAGAGAATAAACATGTAAATAGAAACCCTTGAGTTTTGCAGTGTACAACTTGAGTAATCATACATAGTAGCCTCATGTTGATGACGAAAGAAAGAAACAAATTGTATATATTTCAAATTAGGTAGTAATTAATTACTAAATTTGGAGGATTGCAGAGAAGGAGGCACCAAGGATGATTCTGAAACATAACTTTAGTCTTAATCATCTTTAGAGTAAGGGACATGGGAAAAGTGGCAATTGTGAAAGGGAAAGTAATGAGTTCATTATTTAGCTTCATTGGATTTGAAGGTTCCTGCAAATAGAGATGTCCAGAAAGTGAATTTGAGTCCAATAATTCAAAGTGTTGTGCTGGAGTTTGAGAAAGAAAGGGTATCATTGGAGATTCAGATATAATACTCACAGACAGAGAAGAAAGAATTGAAATCATTATATTGCCTGAAAACAAATATAGAGAAAGTAGGAGCATCCCAAGAAAGCAGTATTGGGGAAAAGATAGTTTGCTATTCAGAAAAATGAAAGGATTAGCCAGCAAAATATTACTATATAATACTGATATAGTTTGGAGCTGTATCCATCACCCAAATCTCATATTCAATTTTAATTCTCAGTGTTGGAGGTGGAGCCTGGTAGGAGGTGATTGGATTATGGGGGCAAATATCCCCCTTGGTATAGTAAGATAGTTCTCCTGAAATCTGGTCATTTAAAGAGTGTGGAACCTTACCCTCAGCCTCTTCCTCCTGAGCCAGCCACATAAGGTGTGCCTGACTCCCCTTTGCCTTCTGCCGTGATTGAAAGTTCTGTGAGGCCTCTCCAGAAGCGCTGCGAATGCCAGTCCCATGCTTCCTGTACAGCCTGTGCAACTCTAAGCCAATTAAATCTCTTTTCTTTTAAATTACCCAGTCTTTGGTGTTTCTTTATAGCAATGCAAGAATGAACTAATACAAATACAGAATCAAAACATTATAATCATATGAACCTCAACAAATGGAAAGAATTTAGAGAAGATGACAGAAATAGTTCTAAAATATTATATTGAGAGGAAATGAAGGATAGGTTACAAGAGATGGTCATCAAATGTAATGAAAAGGAGCTCACCAGAGAAAATAAAATAAATATATACCCTGAGATACATAAGAAGTCAGCCAGGCTCACTCATTTACCTAAGGGGCTTTTCCTTCATACTAGTCTCAAAATGCATCACCTCTTTTAGCCTTTGCCTCAAGCATTTTGCAGACTGGTTAAAACCATTTGATAAGGATGTTTTGGTAGTTCAAATTTCATCAAAATCTAGAATTCAAATGATCTACAGTATCTAAGATTATATAATTCCAGCATTGAAGGGAACTGGATTTAACAATAGCAGCTGGCAGAGACAAATGAGGGAAGGGTAGGTTAGGGGTAGGGTAGGGAAGGGAGAGAGAAGCAGGGGTAGAGGAAGAGAGTTTCCTTTACCCTGTTGCATTTTCCTTTGCTTTAGGAAAAGTTGAAAAAAAAAAACCACAAGAATTAAAAGTGCTTTGTTTTGTCTCTTTAATGTATCACTATATATAAAACAGATAAAATGTATTTATCACTTGTATTATCTGTGTACCACATGAAAATGTAGGCTTCATATGGGTACAGACTTCTGCTATTTTGTGCCTTTGGTATCTCTAGCACCTCAAACTATACCTGGCAACAAGCTAAGTACTAAATAAATCTTTTATGAATGATGAATTTCTTGACTGAACTTTCAAGAGCCAAGGTCTCAGAGATTTAAGGATGACATAAAAGATTTTAAAAGTGTATTTAGTCACATATGATTTTACACCTTATTTATAGTGTTTAAAATCTAGTCCCTGCATAAGCTGGTTCACCATCATTTTGGACATATGTTTATACACAAAATCTGTACATATGTTTATAAAATATATCTATGGCACAACACATGGTAGGATTTAACATATACAAAATCATTTGCCAGCATACGTGTAAAGTATAAAGGAAAAATACAAACAGGAGCTTAAGGCTGAAAAAGAAAAAAAATAACAGTATTAGATTTAAATTTTTAAAATACATTAAAATCTATCCCAATACTTTAGAATTTTGAGTATATTTACAGCTTCACTAACATTTGCGGAAATAGATGGATCTATGAAGCTCAGTAGCATCTCATTATGGGCTGTCCGTCAAAAATTGTATCCAAAAATCTACAAGTTTTAAAATATAAACTGCATATTTATATTTTGTCAGAAAACAAATTCACAGATTCTATTAAATTTCAAAAAATAAAGTTAAGGACTATTGATGGAAATTTAAACAAAAAATCATTTTGTTAACTCATCCTTAGTCCTTTGCATTTATCTGACAAGCACATAGATGCTAGGAGTATATGCTAGGTTCATGCTCTGTGTTCCAGTCAGATCCTTAGGCTACAACAGTAAAAAGATGCAAATTATTCATGTCCCTTTAATTACAGCCTAGTAATATCTGTTAATGTAAAACTTATCTACTTTTGGATCAAACGTCTTATATGTTATTCAAAATCCTTTCTTAATTTTACTTTACTGTATTTCAAATCAAATAATACCCCAATAAATTCAAAAATTATTGTAAGAGCAATTCTATTTCATGTTTACAAAAATGTATTTAAAGAAAATAAAATCATACATTTCTTATTATGTAGTGTAATATCATACATTATTGATAGTCAGCTTTCCTTTTACTTGTTAAAATATGCAGCATTTGGTTCTGATATTTTAAGTGTTTTGCACATTTACAAAAATAAAATAGTCAGTACTTTAAAGTCGCTATGATCCCCAACCTCATCCTAATGCAAATGTGTAAGTTGCCTTCTTGCAAATTAATGAGAAAAATACATAAGAAACAAACTCATTTGAAATCTCTTACTCCCTTTCACTATTCACAGTGTTTCTTTACACTTTTATAAAAGTTTTATTTGAATTAAGTGTTTAAAACTCTTCAAATGGAATAATTGGTTGCCAGAAGTGTTAGCTCTCTTCATGTTCCCAATCTGTTAGGCTCCTTGTTTCTTCATTTACAGAATATTAGTCTTCAGACGTAAGACAATATTACTTTGGTGAATAGTTTTTAAATTTCATCATTATTTTTCTGATGTGTGAATAATCAGGTCAAAGACGTGTCCAGGGTCCTTATGAGATAATGGTTGTTGGTTTCAGATTCATTTTTTCTTCTTTCCACAATTCTTGATCCCACAACATGATAAAGAAAGGAATACATCATCTACATCGTGATTCCATCCTTTTTTTAAATAATCTCTTTACCTAGTTGGCATCACAGCACCTGTGGTGAGAGTAAAACATGAGTCTCCATTACAATGGAAAGAAAATTTTTTATTTGGCTTTTCCCGTAGGCTTATGTAACTCTACATTTTTACATACTAAACTAATATTCAAAGTAAGTAGTGATTAAAGGCCACTCTTACATAATGAAAATAAACATTACATACAGAGTCCTGCCTTGCATTTATTATTAAATTTGTATTTTCCGGATGAAAAGATTTAATCAGTAAAACCCCAGCTAAATGAATATTGTTGCCAATCTCGTTTTAAATACAAAATTTGTATTTTCTGCATACATTTGCCCTAATCTTGAACAACACATGCACTTGGCACGCTTTAACTTCATTAGTTGTCTTACTAAATAACATTTTAGATGTTGTAGTGAATGTCATAAAATTTTAAATCCCTCAATAAGGTTATAATTACTCTATTTCATTAGTGTTCATTTAGATTTACTCTCAGATTCATGTTCTTTGTCTTTTCTTCTTTATTCCTTTCTGAGATTACATCTGGGATTATCTTTCTTTTCTGCCTGAAGAATAGTTAGAATAGTTTTTGTTGTTTCTTTGTGTGTTTTGTCTGCTGGTAGTGAATTCTTTATTCTGTGTCTGCAAATGCATTTATCCTTACTTCATTTTTAAATACGTCATTGTCTATAGTGGAGAAATTCCGCTTGGCAATTATGTCCCTTGGCATCCTAAAGATGCTCCATTGTCCTAGGCCTCTGGTGTTGTTCAGTAGCCAATCATTCCTTTGAGGCTAATCTCTGGTTACTGTTAATATTTTAATGCTTTGTTTACTTCAGCAATTCTGGAAAATTCCCATCTATTATCTCATAAGATTATCCTTATACCTGATTTTGGCTATTCTCTTTGGTTGCTTTCATTAAAAGGGTATTAGACCCTCTCTCAGTACGCTCTCTTACCCATTTTCTTGAGTTTTGTATTTGTTTCTCTGCTTCTTTCTAGCTCAGCTGTGTCTGTCCTGCTATTAAAATCACATATTGTTTTTCTGGGTTTAGTTAGCATATTTTTTGGTTTCATAATTTCTCATTGATTTTTACTCAAATATGCAGTATCACTTTTTGTAGTTTCCAGTTCCTTGCTTTAAATTCTAAATTCATTTTTCTTCCTCTGAACATACTAAGCACAATTGTATCTTATTATATATCTGATAATTTTTATAACCAGCCTTCCTCTGGACCAACATGGATTGAATGACGATGCACTGATTCTAGCTCATTGTCTTTGATTGTTTACTTAAATAATCATTTTCAAAAATAATTTGAGTCCTAAAATGTTGCAGTATTCTTTCAGAAATGACTTCTGTTTTCCTCTGCAAGAGTGGGTATGAGCAGACTAAGAACAAAACTTGGGAACTTTGTGATGTAGTAATCTAGATGGCCTGCTGGAGCTAAGTCCACACTCTACCACTTGAAGGAAGTTTCTCCAGGTTTCTGTCCAGAGCAAGAATATTAGCTCTCCACTTTCCAGCTCAGTACATTTGCTAAATTATAGTTTCCATCTCAGATGCATCCAGGCCTCTGACCCTATTTTCTGCTTTCCAGCGATTTCCCATGGTTGAAAATTCCCCTAAGAAGTGGCACATTCTTCCCTCCCTATTATATGAAGTTCTCATCAATTTATTAAGATAATTTTAATTGTTCCTCTTCTTTAAGTAGTTTTGGCAGGGGAAGATCTGAATCATCTAGTTCACCATTTCATAGAAATGGATTCTCCTCAAATATTAATTTTTTTCATAGACACATATTTTTAAAAAGTTAACGTTTAAAAATTCTGTATTGGAGGTCTTAAAAATATTAACAACTTTTACCCTAAAAATTCCACTATTTATTATTCCACAGTTTATTTTAATGAAAAAGACAAAAACAAACAAACAAAAATTCATGGAAACACTTTATACACACAAGGATAATAACCATAACATTTTTTAAAGACTAAGAAAAAAATAAAACAAACTGTCAAGTATAAGGGAATAGATGTGCTAATGAGGCCTTATCCATATAATATAATACTGTGTAGCAATTAAAAATAACATTTCTGCAATAATTATCATACTAAAAATTCAGAATATAACACTTTATAGACTATAAAATTAAAATTACATAAATATAAATAAACAGGACTATAAACCAAAATGTTGGAAGACAAATTACTAAAAATCTATAGTAATTACTTCTAAATGTATTATTATTTATATATTCACATATTCTAATTATAAAATATAACTATACTACATTTAAATTTATTAAAAATACTAATTAATATCCATCTGAAAGGAAATATAGTGAAATATAATCAGTAATTTTATTTGCTTAATAAGAATTTCAGTTTTCTCTCGTCTTCCAATCTCTTTGTATTTCACAAATCCTCTAATTATGTTTTTATGATCGAAATGAAATTTACTCTAATTTTTAATTGAATGTTAAAAAAATCTATTTTTCATTTTTCTTTGGAAATAGTATTACATAGGCTCTTCCTTCTATGCATTACATAAAATTGTCTCTAACAATAAGGTTAAGATCATTCAGAAGGATGTATAACATTCTGCAAAAGAAAAAAAAATTTAGGCCAAGTGTTGGCTAGCTGGTGTCCAAATAATAGTTCACAAAAATAATTAATATGAACTTGGAGGAATTTTTTTTCAAGTTTTCTTTTCAAGATAACCTGGTGTTTAAAGAGTGTGCTTACAATATTTAAATAAGCCCTGAATTAAAAGATAATTTCATATGGCACTAATTTTCAATCATTTTCTCAATGTAAAAACATAGCTAAAGAAAGAAAAGCAGCCTTTAAAAACTTTATATTAGAAGTAAAATACCAAATGCTATTTTAAAGAGAGCACTTCTGGAGTATACCCTTTGTTCAATAAATACCATAACGTGAAGGAATAACATAAATTAATTGCATAAAGGCACAGTCTTCAGGCCCAGATAAAGTGTTCCTTTCTCTTCTAGCATCAAATTGCTCCTTGCAAGGGATTCTTAAGTACTTTATTTCTTTGTAATGGTGAAAGAAAAGGCATTTCTAATTCCTCACATAATTGTCTTGATGTCCAAATCTAATTGTGTCCTAATCAATCACCTTCCATTAACTTTAGCCTTGTTTCTTTAGTTGCTGTTGGCAACACCCTCAAATCTGTTTCTAATGCTGCAAGAGCTGTTATGTAATATTCATCTTGCATAGTAGTTATGAATATACAGATATTATTTGGTTCACAATAATTTTCATCTACAGAATTAAAGCAAATTAAATAAAAAGGCATTATGCCCTTGAATTTTTTCTTGCCTGCGCATCCAATTAATTGTGACCTCAGCATAAGGAAAGAATGGCTAATTGAGCCGATGATTAGGCTATTGAGGTGGTTAAACTTGTTTGGAAAACAGAAGGTTGCTCTTTACAGACAAATCTTATAATATTGTAATTTTTACTTTCTTTACAAACCAATGAATTTAAAACACACATTTGTTCACCCTTGATATTTAGATAAACAAACCAACAAATGGCTTTAAATTCTAAATTTGTCAAGATTTTTAATCCTGTTTTCTCAAAAAATTGTTGACCAGATGGTTTTATGCCAAATTTGAATATAAAAGTTTTAAATACAAATTCTTTTTTTGTGTGACTTAAGATAACTTTAAAGATTTTATAACTTTAAAAAAATCAGCCTTTATTTATATCCATCTATTTATTTGTATCCTTGTCTGCAAGGTTTTAAGACAAATGTACATGTGTGCATGTGATGATATTAAAATACCAATATAATTAAATGATAAAAAAAAAAAGTAGGACACAGAAGAAATTAGAAAAGGAAAGGTAAAATAAAGCAAATACGTCATCAATACATGAAGTGCTCACCAACATATTTTTCAGCTACACAATACAAACTTGGCCACAAATCTCCCAGTAATTAATATGAAATAAATAAGGCAAGTAATATAATTTAGTAAGGAAAAAAATGAGTTTTATTCTTCTTTCAAGATAGCAGACTGGAGGCAGTATTAGCATGTCTATCCCACTTGGAAGTACATAATAGTGGGTGGATATTCATGCTGTTAATTTTTTCCCCCAAGAACCAATGCAGGAATTTAACAGGAAACCCCAAAAAATCCACAGACTCTTTGAAGGAATTGGCAGGTTGCAACCTACTCCCTGAGGCAATGGAAAAACTGTGAGTTCCTAGAGTATGAGATGGGGAGATTCTGCCTCCAAGCCCATGTCCCCACCAGGGAATCTGAAAATACAGGCCAGGGAGAAGGCTTTAACCCTACCCAGAGCTGGAATGCTTGAATTTAGGAAGCTGCATGAAATATTAAAGTAGAAGCAACAGCAGGCAGTGCCTTGCAGGCGTTTCTAATCTCCAGTATAATCCCAAGGAAGTCATTTCTGACTGTATCTCACAGTGGCTCTTGAAGAAATCAGCCAAAGAAATCAGCCGAAGAAATCAGCCAAAAACTCAGGGAGGAGTTGCAAGGTGAAAGGAGCTCCCATCTGAATTTTATAATACAATCTTGAGTGGGGAAAAACTCTCTTTACCAGAACCTGGGTGCCAGCAGGAAGTGTGTCGTGGACATGAACAGAAAAGCTAGAAGCTTTGCAGGCAGAAGGGGAGGAGCGTGACCTGAAAGCAGTGCTTGCTGTCTCTGCAGGGAAGCTTATGGCCTGGGGCCGGTCTGAATTCTGTAAATAGACTTACCAGATTTAAACCTAGGAATTCTTAGGGGAACACTGGGGGAGTGAGAACAGCCTCAGGCACTCTGTGGGAGCTGGGTGGAGCTTTCTACTGACCACTAGTCTCCACTCCCACTCCCTGTGTGAATTTTTCCAAGCAGCAGAGATGTTACAGTTAAAGAGGCATGAGCAAGGCATGAGTGAGCTATCCCCCAACCCAGTAGGACTATCAGGTGGTGATTTGGCAGTTACCACATTGCTTCTCTAAAAATGATAAATTGGCAGCCTGTGCCAAGAATAAGCTGTTTCCTGATGGTCCACATCTGTTGCACTAAAGTGTTAATTGAATGCAGAGGCCAGGGACAAGCAATTTCCTAGGCGTGTGCATTAAGACACAAAATGGTGGAGTATGACTTTCTGGGGACAAGCCATTGGAAAAGGGAAGATAAGCCTCAGATAGGCATGTATACAACTTCCTAACCACACCATAGGTGCTCACTTCTCAAACATAAGGAGGGCACTGTCCAAGCAGGCAGCCCATTCTAAGGGAGGAATCATGGGAAAAGGCCAGATGCTTGTCTAATCTGAGTATCTGGAACGCTAAGACAGGAGTGAGGCTGGGAGGTAGATAGCTTTCCTACTTCCCTGGCAGGGGAGCTTAGGTAGATCCCACCCTTCACCCTGAGTAGATAGCTTTCCTACTTCCCTGGCAGGGGAGCTTAGGTAGATCCCACCCTTCACCCTGATAAAACTTTAGTCCATCTAATTGAGAGCTCCTTCAGCCGCCTTCATCAAGGCTGAGACCTCTGGCCACCACTGGGTAATACATCTACCCACTTGCTTTAGCTATAACCAGTGCCTACCCAAGGATATCTCCTTTACTGGCCTGAAGCCTGAATCATCAACTCAGTAAGTAAAATAAGTAAATAATGTGTATACCATAAGAGAATGAGATAAGCCATTCCAAACCCATAGCAGACAGTGAACTTGCTCACACACCAAGGACGTACATTACAACCAAGAACTGGGAAAGCCCATGCACAAAGATTCTCTCTAACTAAGGAACTCGTACAGAGTCTTCATCCCTAAAAGTACTGAGAATCAAATTAGGCTATAATAAATAATAAACAGTAAAGTCAGATCCTTAAGAGGGGAAAAAGAAATTTAAAAATACATAGTAAATCAAAAGTAAATTCAAGAACAGTTTAAAGTAATAGTCTACCCAAATAAGAAGAAACCAGAAGAGTAATTCTGGTAATATGACTAAACAGAGTTCTATAACATCCCCAAAATGTCATACTGACTCCCCAGCAATGGATCCAAACCAAGATAAAATCTTTAAAATGCCAGATAAAGAATTCAGAAGGTTGATTATTAAGCTCCTCAAGGAGATGCCAGAGGAAGGTGAAAACCAACATAAAGAATTCTTTTTTAATCCAGGATATGAATGAACTATTTTCAAAAGAGAGAGGCATCATAAAGAAAAACCAATCAAAACTTTTAGAAATAGAAGACACAGAGAAATGCAAAAAGAATAAATCTGGAGACATCATGTTATCTGACTTCAAATTATACCACAAGGCTATATTTACCAAAGCAGCATGGTACTGGAATAAAAATAGGCACATAGACCAATGTAACAGAATAGAGAACCTGGAAATAAAGCCAAATACTTACAGCTAATTGATCTTCGATGAACCATACAAAAAACACAGATTGGGGAAAGGATACCCTATTCAATAAATGGTGTGAAAACTGTCCTTACATGTAGAATAATAAAACTGTATCCCGTCTCTTACCTTATAAAAAAACCAACTCAAGATGGATCAAAGACTTAAATCTAATACCTGAAACCATCAAAGTTTTAAAAGGTAACATTGGAAAAACTCTTCTGGACATTGGCTTAGGCAAAGAATTCATGACTAACTCCAAAAGCAAGTGCAACAGAAACAAAAATAAATAAATGGGACCTAATTAAACTAAAAGGTTTTTTGCAAAGCTAAAGAAATAATCAGCAGGATAAACAGAAAACCCACAGAGTGGGAGAAAATATTCACAAACTATGTATCTGACAAAGGACCAGTATCCAGAATAAAGGAACTCAAACAAGTAAGCAAGAAAAAACATACAGTCCCGTCAAAAGTGGGCAAAGAACATGGATATGTTTCCCCAAAGAAGATACACAAACAGCCAACAAACAAACGTCCCTAGCTTTTCATTATGCAAATGCAGCTACCTGGCACAAATGGCTTCAACCTGGCTGTCCACCATGCTGTCCCCACACTTGGCAACAAAGAAAACGTGGGAACCACCTATTGGACAGACCTGGCTCTTAGCCGCTTGCAAGTACATATGCAAGCCTGTGGCTAGCTGATTAATGCTCACAGGTCTGGTTTTTCAGGCCCCTTTCTATTAGAAACAAAATGTTTTGGGAGCTGCTTTTTTCTTAAAAGAAAAAACCTTACCAAGGACTCTTTACCCTTTCTAATTGCCTAAAATAATTTCTTAATAACTCCTGTTATACCAGCACAGTAGCTCATGCCTGCAATCCCATCTACTGGGGAAACTCAGGTGAGAGAATTGCTAGAGCCCTGGAATTTAAGGTTGTAGTGAGCTGTGATCACACCACTGCACTCCAGCTTGGGCAATAGTGTGAGACCCTATCTCTTAAAAAAAAACAGAAAGAATTTTGAAACCAGTAGTTACATATAAGCATGAGATAGCATAAGGATCAAAAGATTACATGAATTGATACAATTAATGTCTTCCTTTGGTCCATTGTCTTTTAAGATAGTGATAAGTTTCTCATTGCACCAGTGTGCACTGTGTACCTAGCACTATAGGTTGAGCAGTACAATCAGGGTCAGAGAAAGAAACAGAGGGATTGTCTTCTCTTACAGATATCAAAATCTAACAGAAAAAAAGAATATCTAAATATAATACAAGGTGAAAAATACTAAATAAAAGACAAAAGTAACTTGAGAAAGGGAGAAATCACATCTGGCTCAACTGGCAAAAGAGGATTTCTTGGAAGAGGTCATACTTAAATCTGTATTGATGGTTTTATATCAAGCAACATGTGTATAATACAATGTATTAAGATCGCAGTCACCTCACGGGGAGATCTGATGAAAGACAGTGTGTGCACTGTAGTAGAGTCAGAAAGTCTAAGTGCTATCTTTGCACCACTGCATGGGATTACCGTGGGCATATCTTTATTTTGGCCAAGCCTCATTTTCCTAATTAAAAATGGAAAATAAAGTTCTATACCACCTTGATTGGTGGTGAAGAGGAATAGCATTAATAAAAGGAACTTTATCATAGGTTATTCTCCCTACTTCTGAAAATTGTTACCTTGATAAGTTGAGACAATATAAACAGTTTGCCTACCTCCTGGAAAGCTCTCTATATAAGGTGTTGCTAAAATAATAAAACAGCAATCTGGAGGAAAAATCCAAAATGGAATAAGTTCAACTGTTTCATACTATAGTGAATATGACATAACAGTTACAAGGGGAAACATTTTTCTTGGACTGTGGCAACAGATTTTGTGAATTTAAATCCCAGCTTTACCACCAAGTGGTCTGAAGGCAGTGGCAAGCTCTTTAAGCCTTGGAGTCTCTTCCTGTAAAATGGAGTTAATGATAGCTTTTATCTAATAATGCTGTGGAAACTAAGAGATAATATTTTAAAAGCACTTAGCATACTATTTGTCATTATAGTAATTGATCAATATGTATTAGATTCTGTTGATTTATTGAAGATATATATCCAAGTAGTTGAAGAGTGAATGGATAGAGTAAAAGGCACCTCTTAAAATCCTCTTCGATGACTAAATATTATTTTGAGACGAATACTATACAAAGTTGGACCAAAAGGTGAGTTATTTCACCATTAGTTTACAATATAAAGGAAAGTATAGAAGAGAGAGAAAGTTGATGTTTAGGAAAGCAAACAGTCTGCCCACCAATAAAAATTCAGTATGAGTGCCACATCTTAGAGTCTGGTCCCCAAGTTTGCAAATTTGGAAATTTTAGGTTTCTGAATAACAGCTTAATTCATGCTAATCAATCCATCTTAGTTGAAGTTTCTTATCTGCAGTTACACATTGAACCACATTACATAGAAAATGCTTTGAGTGACAATTTTCTTAATTGTTCCAATGAGTACCATTTTAGAGAGATAGGTGATAAGTTAATTCATAACATTCAGTGGATGTCTTGGGACATCAAGGCCTAATTCTCACATAATATTTCAGTTAAAAGAGATCTATAAATTTTCTTTTTTTGTTGTATCTCTGTCAGGTTTTGGTATCAAGATGATGTTGGCTTCATAAAATGAGTTAGGGAGGAGTTGCTCTTTTTCTATTGTTTGGAATAGTTTCAGAAGGAATGGTACCAGCTCCTCTTTGTGTCTCTGGTAGAATTCGGCTGTGAATCTGTTTGGTCCTTGGCTTTTTTTGGTTGGTAAGCTATGAATTACTACCTCAATTTCATAAGTTGTTATTGGTCTATTCAGGGATTCAACTTATTCCTGGTTAAGTCTTGGGCGGGTGTATGTGTCTAGGAATTTGTCAGTTTTTTCTAGATTTTCTAGTTTCTTTGCATAGAGACGTTTATAGTATTCTCCGATGGTAGTTTGTATTTCTGTAGGATCAGTGGTGATAGCCTCTTTATCATTTTTTATTGTGTCTGTTTGATTCTTCTCCCTTTTCTTTATTAATCTGGTTAGCAGTCTATTTTGTTAATCTTTTCAAAAAACGAGCTCGTGGATTAATTGATTTTTTGAAGGGTTTTTTGTGTCTCTAGCTCCTTTAGTTCTGTTCTGATTTTAGTTATTTCTTGTCTTCTGCTAGCTTTTGAATTTGTTTGCTCTTGCTTCTCTAATTCTTTTAATTGTGTTGTTAGGCTGTCAGTCTTAGAACTTTCCTGCTTTTTCCGGTGGGCATTCAGTGCTATAAATTTCCCTTGAAACACTACTTTAGTAGTATCCCAGAGATTCTGGTACATTATTTCTTTGTTCTCATTGGTTTCCAAGAACTTATTTATTTCTGCCTTGATTTTATTACTTACCCAGTAGTCATTAAGGAGCAGGTTGTTCAGTTTCCTTGTAATTATGCGGTTTTGAGTGAGTTCCTTAATCCTGAGTTCTAATTTGATTGCACTGTGGTCTGAGAGACTGTTATGATTTCCATTCTTTTGCATTTGCTGAGGAGTGTTTTACTTACAATTGTTTGAACAATTTTAGACTAAGTGCGATGTGGTGCTGAGAAAAATATATATTCTGTTGATTTGGGGTAGAGAGTTCTGCAGATATCTATCAGGCCCTCTTGGTCCAGAGCTGAGTTTAAGTCCTGGATATCCTTGTGAATTTTCTGTCCATTGATCTGTCTAATATTGACAGTGAGGTGTTAAAGTCTCCCACTATTATTGTGTACGAGTCTAAGTGTCTTTATAGGTCCCTAAGAACTTGCTTTATGAATCCAGGGTTCCTATATTGGGTGCATATATATTTAGGATAGTTAGCTCTTCTTGTTGCATTGATCCCTTTACCATTATGTAATGCCCTTAGTCTTTTTTTATCTTTGTTGATTTAAAGTCTGTTTTATCAGAGACTAGGATTGCAATCTCTGTGTTTTGTGTGTGTGTGTGTGTGCTTTCCATTTGCTTGGTAACTATTCCTCCATCCCTTTATTTTGAGCCTATCTATGTCTTTGCACTTGAGGTCAGTCTCCTGAATACAGCACATTGACAGGTCTTGACTCTTTTATCAAAGTTGCCAGTCTGTGTCATTTAATTGGGGCATTTAGCCTGTTTATATTTAAGATTAATATTCCTATGTGTGAATCTGATCCTGTAATTATGATGCTAGCTGGTTATTTTGCCTGTTAGTTGATAAAGTTTATTTATAGTGTTAATGGTCTTTACAATTTGGTATATTTTTGCAGTGGCTGATACTGGTTTTCCCTTTCCATATTTAGTGCTTCCTTCAGGGGCTCTTACAAGGCAGGCATGGTGGTAACAAAATCTCTCAGCATTTGCTTGTCTGTAAAGGATTTTATTTCTCCTTCGCTTATGAAGCTTAGGTGCAAAAATCCTCAATAAAATGCTGGCAAACAAAATCCAGCAGCACATAAAAAAGCTTATCCACCACGATCAAGTCAGCTTCATCCCTGGCCTGCAAGGCTGGTTCAACATACACAAATCAATAAATGTAATACATAACATAAACAAAACCAATGACAAAAACCATGATTATCTCACTAGACACAGAAAAGGCATTCAATAAAATTCAACACATCTTCATGATAAACACTCTCAATAAACTAGGTATTGATGGAGTATCTCTCAAAATAATGAGAACTATTTATGGCAAACCCACAACCAATATCATATTGAATGGAAGAAAACTGGAAGCATTCCCTTTGTAAACCAGCACAAGACAAGGATGCCCTCTCTCACCACTCCTATTCAACACAGTATTGAAAGTTCTGGCCAATCAGGCAATAGAAAGAAAGAAATAGTACTCAAATAGGAACAGAAGAAGTCAATTTGTCTCTGTTTGCAGATGACATGATTATATATTTAGAAAACACCATCATCTCAGCCCAAAATCTCCTTAAGCTGATAAGCAACTTCAGCAAAGTCTCAGGATACAAAACCAATGTGCAAAAATCACAAGCAGTCCTATACACCAATAATAGACAAGCAGAGAGGCAAATTATGAGTAAACACCCATTCACAATTATTATAAGGAAAATAAAACACCTAGGAATAAAACTTATAGGAATGTGAAGGACATATTCAAGGAGAACTTCAAACCACTACTAAAGGAAATAAGAGAGGACATAAACAAATGGAAAAACATTTCATGCTCCTGGATAAGAAGAATCAATATTGTGAAAATGGCCAAGCTGCCCAAAATAATGTATAGATTCAATGCTATCCCCATCAAGCTACCATTGACTTTCTTCACATAATTAGAAAAAAACTGCTTTAAATTTCATGTGAAACCTAAAAAATCCTTCATAGCCAAGACAATCCTTAGCAAAAAGAACAAAGGCAGAGGCATCATGCTACCTGACTTCAAACTACACTACAAGGCTACAGTAACCAAAACAGATATATAGACCAATGGAACAGAAAAGCGGCCTCAGAAGTAACGCCACACATCTATAACCATCTGATCTTTAACAAACCTGACAAAAACAAGCAAACAGGAAAGGATTCCTTGTTTAGTAAATGGTGTTGGGAAAACTGGCCAGTCATATGCTGAAAATTGAAACTGGACCCCTTCCTTACACCTTATACAAAAATTAACTCAAGATAGATTAAAGGCAAAGGTAAGACCTAAAACCATAAAAATCCTAGAAGAATATCTAGGCAATACCATTCAGGACATAGACATGGGCAAATACTTCATGACTAAAACACCAAAAGCAATGGCAAAAAAAAAAAAAAAGCCAAAATTTACAAATGGGATCTAATTAAACTAAAAAGGTTCTGCACAGCAAAATAAACTATCATCAGAGTGAACACCTCACATATTTTAAACCATCATTCAGTTATTAGTTTATACAACAAATAGTTGATCATCTCATACACTAGTTCCTCTTATCTGCATTTTGCTTTCTGTGGTTTCAGTTACCTAGCATCAACAATGGTCCAAAAATAGGTAAATGTAGTACAGTAAATTATTTTGAGAGTGAGAGCGCACATTCACATAACTTTTATGACAGTATATTATATAATTGTTCTATTTTATTCTTAGTGTTGTCAATCTCTTTCTGTGTCTAGTTTACAAATTAATTTTTATTCAACCTACCTACCTATCTGTCTGTCTTTCTGTCTTTCTGTCTTTCTGTCTGTCTGTCTGTCTTTCTGTCTTTCTGTCTGTCTCTCTGTCTGTCTGTCTTTCTGTCTGTCTGTCTGTCTAGAGAGAAAATAACATAGCCTGTATAAGACACAGGACTATACGTGGTTTAAGCCACCCATTGGGGCTATTAAAACATATCCTTATGAACAAGGGGGACTATGTATTTAAATCTGTCAGATGCTGTTCTAGGTATCCGGGATACAATAATGAATAAACAGATAAGGATTTCTGCTATCTGAAAGCATGTATTCCATTGAATGTTGGCAAACTATAATAACAAACAAATAATATCTTAGTTTAGAATGTGATACATGGCACCGAAAAAGAAAAGATTAAACAGGAAATAGGTGTGGTAAAGTGCTAGGTGATTGGGGGTGACACTATTACTATGCTCACAGTTTGTTACTCATACCTTCTTCTAAAAATTGTTTGTTATTGAAAGAATAGGTCCTTCATCTGAAATGTCTTTATTTTGCCTTCATTATTGAATAATAGTGGTTAAGGTATAAAATTTTACTTCAAAATTATTTGCCCTCAACATTTTGAAGATAATTTCCTCTTCTTTTATCCATTTATCATTCCTGATACAAAATATGATACCAAATTGATTTTAATTCTTTCATAATTAATCTGCTCCTTCTCCATTCTTTCATGAGCTAGGATTCCTTTTCAGACTTGCTGTTTTTAAATGCACTCATTTTAAAATCTAGTTTTTCTACTAGGTGTTCAATAGATTACTTCTGTGAAATACCTTGTAACTTTTTTTCAGTTTTAGGAAATTGTTACCATTATTTCCTTTAAAATGTTGTTTATTATATGTCCTTATCTTTCTGAGATTCATTCACATTGAATGTTGAAAATTGGGAATTTAGACCTAATGCTGGTCAACCTTTCAAATTCTCATTTTTAAAGGTTCTCTATTTTGATTCTAGAAGAATTCGATAATTCCATATTCATAATACACATATACATACACATATATACATTTATATATTTATATATTATACATTTCAATTTACTAATACAGTTTAGTTTCATCTAATTACAAATTAACTTAAATATTGAAAAATCATGTTGCCATTCCCTAAATATTTAATGATTTTATGATTGCTGTTTCTTATTGCTTCCTACCCTACCGTTTTTTTTTTTTTTTAATAAATACAATTTCCCCACTTAATTTTGTGATGGGTATCTATTCTAATTATTTTTAAATGTTGTCTTATTGCTATTTTAACTCTGTTTCCTTGGATTTAATGAGAAGTTTATTTAGAGTAGCAACGTAAACTTTCTTCTAACATAGCATATTTTAATATTTATTCAGTGAATCATAATGATTGTCATGCCTATGATAAAAAGGCACAGGAGGAAGTAGTTTGGGGGGAACAAAACTTGTGTTTGAGCAAGAAAACACAATAATAATAAATAAGCATTTATTTATATGTTTATTTACATTTGTTTATCTTAGGAATACCCTACAGCCTCAAAACAATTGTAAATTTTCTATTTTCATTCTTAGTCATTATTATGTTTTTAATACACTTTCTAATTTCTTTGGATTTGTGTTGAGAGTGAGTGCCTAATCTACTATTTGAAACCATATTTTTTTCTTTGCTCCATTAATACAACGTTCTTTAAAATTAAGAATATATTTTTAAATTAAGGTGTAATTTTGAAGTAAAAATACTCTCTAACATAGACTGGAAACAATACACAGTAAGTAAAGTAAACATGCACCCATTATTTACCACTGCTTTTGATTTTTTTTTCCTATGCAGCAGTGATATGGTTAGGCTTTCTCTACCAAAATGTCATCATGAACTGTAATCCCCATAATTCCCATAATCCCACATGTCAAAGTTGAGACCAGGTGGGGGTGACTGAATCATGGGAGTGGTTTCCACATGGTGTTCTCATGATAGTGAGTGAGTTCTTATGAGATCTGCTGGTTTTACCAGGGGCTCTTCCCCTCTTCACTTGGCACTTCTCCTTCCTGCCTCCTTGTGAAGAAGGTGCCTTGCTTCCCCTTCACTTTCCAACATAATTGTAAGTTTCCTGAGATCTTCCCAGCCATGCTGAACTGTGAGACTATTAAACCTCTTTCCTTTACAAATTACCAGTTTCAGGCAGTTCTTTACAGCAGTAGGAAAACAAACTAATATGCAGCAGGCAAGATACACATGTGAAAAAATAATTAATATGCAATAGATAAGTGCTATCATATATATATGTACAAAGAATAATTATAAATAATAGCTATCATTAATTTATTGAACATTGAAACTGTGCTAGTACAGTGAAACATTTTCTTAATATTCATTATGTAATTTAATCCTCACACCAATATTATGAAGGAATTATTCTCGCCTCCATTAATAGGTGAGAAAACTGAAGGTCAAAGAAGTTAAATAACCTGCTCAATTTCACACAACTTGTATAAAGTCTTAATCACCACGCTATTGTGGAGGACTTTCCACTCACTAGTTATTTATTTATAAAACCTTTACCTAGTTTCTAATATTTATAGAAAAAAATAAGGTACTAAGAACATAAAGGCAAATAAAATGTAGCCCCTGTCCTTAACTGAAGGCAAAAAGGAGGTATTAGCAAAGTCTCCTTGGAGTTGGAGGTTGGAAAAGAGGTAAAGACTGCACATAAGAGGTGCGACGTTCAGAGTTATCTCACTGAGTAGACTAAGAAAGACAAAAGAAAAAAAATGCATCCTGAGTAGAGAGAGCAGTTATCAGAAAAGACCTAAGTCTTTTTTCCTTCCCTTTTCTTTCAAACTGGAATGAGTAGAGTTAGAGGGCAGTGATGATGGCACCAGAGGTTGAGGAGATAGTAGGATCAAGTAGGTGATATTGTGCCTGAGGGCCGGAGAAATAGAAGCAGGGCTAAAAAGGCAGCTAGTAGAGTTGGGAGTTTAAGTATGTATTAAGAAGGGTGAGAATCAGAAACGTACTGAGGATAAGGTTAGCCAGACTTCTCACTATCAAAAAGAGCATTTACAAATATAGAAACAGAAAAGACTACAAAGAATTCTAAGGGGTTAAATGGAAATGTTAAAAATTGGTATGAACTCAAGTTTAAAATATGAATATAGTGAAATATGAATGGGTATATACCCATACACATATCATGCATACACATAAATATACATATATATGTGCATATATTTTCTAGTTACAGCCAATGAGAGTCCTAAAACCAATAAAACTCTATAAAAACAAGTATATTGAGTACACAGATCTTGGTTTCTACATACCATTCTTCACTAAAGGGAACTGGGGAGGCTGATTTTAGGGGATGAACAAGGAAAAGGATAAGAAGAGGCTGGAATATCTTGTTATGCCAATAAAGTGGTGGGGCGGTACTTAAGGAATGATGATGGGGACATATCAAAAGGACATAAAGGCCAGCTTGAAGAAGCTCCACTGGTTATTCTGGTGTAATTTAACCATCACACAATAATAATGGCAGAATACAACACATTGAATAAAATTTAAATGCATTCATCCATACTGATATAAATAAAAAGGACAGAAGGAAAAACATTTTCTCCATATAAAGTAACAATTAATAAATAGAGAATAAGTGGGAAAAAAAGAAAAGTAACATTTAGCAACCATCACAGTGGTTGTGGATTCTTGGGCATATGTTTGATAAAAAAATAAGATATTACCTCTCTATGAAACACATAAATCACAAAGGTGAAATTGGTGATGTTCTCATGAAAAATCCTGGAAGACAGCAACTTTACTAGGTGATCAATAATCGCATAGAGTATATATTGGGATATATTAATGTTGTTTGCCTCCTAGTGTGATGTACTGAAAGGACAAGCATCATTGTTGTAGTATCACTGTCCAGAATGTGTGGCCTATGTCTGGATATGGGAAAATATTGCAGGGACCCAGAATGAGGGATATATCACAAAATAAAAGGCTTGTATGCTTTAGAGCCATCAAGGTTATGACAGAGAGGGAAACACGAAGGAAATGAAAGAGACATGATAACAATGCGTGCAGGTTCTTGGGTTGAATCCTGGACAAGAAATCAAAAAGATACATGTGTTTATGTGTGTGTGTGTGTGTGCGTGTGTGTGTGTGTGTGTGTAGTTAGTGGAATTTGGATGGGGCCTGTTAGTTTGTTTGGAAGTGTTTTATTAATGTTGATTTTCTGATTTGTATGGTTGTTTTTTGGTTACACAAAAAAGTTTTTTGCTTTGGTGCAAATCAAAGTGAGTTTTGAGAGTGATGAGCTATTATGTTTGCAACTTGTTCTCAAATCATTCTGTAGTGATTTTAAAAGATGTCTGCAAATTCTTTGATGCTTCTATCAAAAAGTAGAGTCAGCCGGAAGTGGTGGCTCATGCCTGTAATCCCAACACTCTGGGAGGCCAAAGAGGGCAGATCGTCTGAGGTCAGGAGTTCGAGAGCAGCCTGACCAACATGGTGAAACCCTGTCTCTACTAAAAATACAAAAATTGGCTGGTGTGATGGCAGGTGCCTGTAATCCCAGCTACTTGGGAGTCTGAGGCTAGAGAATCACTTGAACTCAGGAGGCAGAGGTTGTAGTGAGCAAAGATAATGCCATTGCACTCCAGCCTAGGCAACAAGAGCGGAACTTCATCTCAAAACAAACCAACAAACAAAAAGGGTAGAGTCAAATTCTCCTCTTTTTGATTATTGCCAGCATTATTGCTTAGCTTTTAATGAATACAATATGACAGAAGTGACAC
Organism: Cacajao melanocephalus; assembly: GCA_963573385.1. NCBI lineage: Eukaryota > Metazoa > Chordata > Mammalia > Primates > Pitheciidae > Cacajao > Cacajao melanocephalus. Next base: position 65,065 of record CAUYLG010064518.1, read on the forward strand.
TCGTGATCACTTCCATTGGCTCCTCTCCTAATGTTACCACTTGCCTCAGGCTCATGTAGGCTTAAGGACAGAAGAACCGTGGTTACAGTTGCCTTTTTCTTGTCCATTGTAACATAAACTATAGCAGCTCCAGTACCCAGATTTGACTCCACAGGAACACAGGAATCATCCCACAGGGGCTAGATAAAAGCATGGAATTGTGGAGAATTTAAAGCCTGAGAGATGAAATTTGACCATCAAGGAGCAAGAGATGGGAAGGAGACCAGTAGATAAATTGCTAAGTTCTCCTCCCCCCAAAACAGGTGGTTCTAAAGCACAAATAGTCCACATGACTCACATAATCAAACATTCAGCTGTGCTTCTTGTGAGGCTGTGGCCAGCTCAGTAACATACTACCTTATATTTCATTCTCCAATTTCTCTGTTTATATATTCCCCCTCGCCATTCTTTCCATCTTAGAAATGCATCTTCTCAAGCTCATTAATAATCTTTGCTTCAACTATGTTTTCTAGGGAATCAAAGCTAAGACCATTGGTGAAAAAATTAGCAGACAGGTAGGGGACTGGAGTACCTTAACGTTTAAACATAGATTTGATTTCCAGGAAGATAAGAATATTAGCTGACATTATTGATTATTTTTTAAAAAGATGATTGCTGAATGCTATAATCATTTTAACTCACGTAATTTTTATTGCAATGCCATTAGCCAGTCACCATTATTTCTCATTAATGGATTAAAAAAATGAAGTTCTGATAAGCTGACCACAGTTATATATGTAGAAATAGCTCAACCAAGATTCTACTCAACATCTACCTGATTTCAATGCCCACACTATTTTCTATTGTCCCATGACAATTGAGAGAGAGAATGGAATGAAACACTGTAAGCCAGAGGCTAAGAAAAGTGAGGAAAAGGAAAGAATATCTTGAGTCCAGTGTTGAAAAGGAAAGGATAGTCATATTAATTTTCAGAGACGTTTTTGTCTCTACTCATTTGACCCACTAGTTCCACCCTTGCACACTATTAAGGTAATTTGGGAACTATTTAGATCTCTTCAACTTTGTTATCGTAGAGGGTCCTTCATAATCTCAGCTTTCCTGCCTCTCCAGTCCTGTCTCCCATCATTTTCCCAAAAGCAACCTAAATTACAGACATGTTGAAGCACTTGTTGTTCCCTTTCAACCTCTGTGCCCTGAGGCATACCATCTTCTCTGCCTGAAAAGAAGGCGCTCTCTGAGTATATAAAACATGAAGAAATTACTGTTAGTTTCTTAAGGTCAAGCTATGCATCCTCCATAAAGACTGCCCTGAGCTTGCAAGCACTCTTAATTGCTCTTTTCTTTGGGCTTCTATAGGCCCTGGACATACCTATATTTGTCCAGGTATTTTATTATGATTTTTATTATAATTATTGATTTACTCATCTGTCTTTTCCCCATGAGTTTTAATTTATTTTTATTTATTTTTTACTTTGTATTCCAAGTGTCTAAACACTTACATATAATTTATGCATCACATGGTTCTAAGCTGTTACATTTAATCTTGACACAGCCCTATGAGGACCCAAAAAGATAATGGATTTGTCTAAAGACACACAAATTGTAAGCGGCAGAGCCAGCTTCTGAATACCATCAGTGTGATTCCAGAATATGAGTTCTTAAGCACTATACCCTCTCTCAGAGTGTAATATTTAAGAAACAGTTGTGGAATGTATAAAGAAGGAAGGAAGGCAATCAGAAACATACGAAGTATATGGTCCTATTAATAAACAATATAAGCAATCACAAAATCTCATAGAGAAAATAATAAGGTGATACATATTTCAGCTATGTCTTTTGAATGACTTAAATGGTACAGTTGTCTTGAAATTGAAAGTTATGACTGTTGAATATCTTCGGTTTAACCACTAAAGCCATTCTGCTCCTTATCTGCTCTGCTTTTTGCACTTCCTTCCTACTTCCAGGGTGGGGGTAAATGCTGATCCACATGGTCCTATGATAGCCAGGACCCTGTGCTATCAGGCTTTCTGTGAGTAAGAGAACAGAAAAATTGTCAGGCAGTGGGCAGCATTTCATAGGAGACTAGAGTGAGGAGGTCAGGAGGACAGTGAAGTAGGGGTATTTTCTCCCAATTCCTTCTTTGCCTGATAGCTATGTGACGGCTGTGTCCCGTTAGCGAAAGCCACACTTACGTAAGGCAGCCCACTCCATACAGCTGTCCTCCAAGCTGTGGTTACAGTTCCTGAAGGTACTAATGGCTCCCTGCTGTCAATAGCTAGAGATATGGTACAATTCTTTGTTAGTTTCTGTAAGCTCTGCCTGCACACACCCAGTATAAATGTGTCATTTGTTTCCTGCAAGGTTTCTTACTGATACAATATAATTGACCATTGAAATATCAATTCAATACAAAAAAAATTTAGTTAGCATTTTACTGGTACTTGATAGAAAATGGGGTTGGGATTTCTTTAATACATGTTGTCTCCACTGTTAGCTAAATATCTGTGCATCATCCACAATTACATTTAGAAGAAACAAAGTAAGGATCCCTCCCCAGAGTCAGAGGTTAGCACCCATAGAGAGTAGCATATGATTCTGCTCTTTTTTTTTCTTCCCTGCTGTGCAGGCAAAGAAATTAGAAGCAGGGGAAGAGGTGCTGAAATTAATTAGGATGGGAGGTCAGAGGAAATAAAAGCAGAGCAGTCAGAATGCTCTCATGCAGTGAGTTCAGATATTGTGAATATAGTTTTAAATGGCAGTGGCTAAAATTTGTAGAAACAGGGCATTTTCAACACTTTTTTAAAGTGACCAAGTAACTTTGATCCTTGATGCCTAAAGTAATAAACCCTAATTTTAAATTCAATCAGATTTCCAGTCAAAGAGTAACATCTGGCCTTAAAGTGACATAGAACTGCTCATTGATCAATCTCTGACTTGACAACAGTTGACACTATAATTCAACTACTTCACAGAGAAACTGTGTAGGTTAAAAGAAAGTGATATGTAAAACTTGCAGTTTTGCTGAATCTTAATGTTACGAAGCATTTTGGGACTCTCATTACCTCAGCAATGGGTTTATAAAGATTGTGAAATATAGAATCATGCAGCTAGAAAAGACCTTGTGGGTTAGACTATTTCTCACCTTTAAGCATTTCAGACAAATGAGACTATAGTCAACATTCAGAGAGATTTTGAGGACGAAATCCACAGCTGCCCACAGAAAGCAATGAAAAACATATTTGCAATAGTAAATAAATGTATGAAGTGTTTTACAATCATGATGAAAACACTGATATTTAAAATGCCTCAGAATGGGTACAATAATTTAATAAAAATATGCAAAATTTAGAATGGCAGAAAGTATAATCTGGGACAAGGTTTCCATTTTGCACAGAACTATGTAGAACATCTACAGCTAGTAGTTATATCATGCACTCTTTGAGATACAGCAAATAGAGACACTCTAAAAATACATACTAGTTCTCTCTCTCTCTCATTCTCTCTGTTTTAGAAATAGGTTCTCACTATGCTGCTCAGACTTGGTTTTGAACTCTTGACCTCAATGATCCCCCCACCTCAGCTCCTTAGTAGCTGGGATTACAGGCATGAGCCACCAAGCCCAACAAGAATACCTTAATATGTTTAACAGAATTTGAAACTCTTTAACTGTGATAAAAACTGTGCTTTTCTTTGACTCTATATATAATGTTACTTGAAAAATCATTAATTTGAAGTTGTTTTACGGTTGTACTATTTATCACAAACCATTTATACTGTCATCTCACTTCTTAGATCGCAAATTTAGAGGATGACTAGGGGAACTGCACATAATATCTTTGATCAGACAAAGAGTTTGCCAGTCTTCATAGGTATGGGTCCTAGGAATTTGGATTATATAGCATTTTGCTTCAACCCAGTGATTATCAGATTTTTTTCTGGCTGTGAGTTTCCAGGGGTTTTATGCAAGACTCTGCTTAATAATTATAGCTCCATCCTCTTTCTCCCTCTGTCTCATGAGAACACATTGAAATACAAGAGTGTGGGATTAAGGTTATTTTTATGGATAAGACTAATTATTCTCTACCTTAATTAAAAAGAAATATGTAATTTACAAATGTAGGTACTTTAAACATTATTTAGTAGTAGTAATATATTTCCTGAAATATCATAACACTTTGAAACACCCCACAATGTGACAATTTCAAAATCAAGAACTAATGCTCTAACTAACATAATAGTTCCTTAGCTTATAAATTTCTTTCATGTCCAAAAAATTTAATGGAATATGGTGGGAATAAATTTTTAAAATCCACATTTCTTGATGATTATAAGTGGTTTAAGGAAATCTAAAGGCTAATCTCATCAACTTTAATGTACGATCAATTCATTTCAGTTCAATATTTGCAGAGCATATACTGTATACAAAGAACTGGGGGCTGGAAATATGGCCACTGAAGTAGTTCAGGAAATGCTACCCTAAAATATGACGCTTTGGTAAATTGTTTATTTTGAGATGCAAATACTTGAGAAACAGCAGATACAGAACTTTCTGACCTCCTCTCTTTTAAAGAGGAGGTCTAAAAACAAGCCATGAAATGTTCTATGAGAAAGATATCCTAGGAAGAGAAGAACATCTTTATGACCAGAGGCTTGAAATCAACACTGAAATGAACCCGCACAACAAACGTGCTAAAATAATTCCTATCTTTACTAGTGTTTCCTACTATATCTTAGCACTTCCCCATAAGTTAATGTCCCAGCCCAAACCCCTTGTCTTCTCATTTATTCACAAATTTGTTATTTCTTTGTCTAAAAGGTACATAAGCTTTCTGCTGTTATCACTTCTTTGGATCTTCATTTCTTGAGGACTCTCATGTACATATAAAATTTTTATAACACTTACATGCTTTTTCTCCTGTTAATCTATCTTATGTCAGTTTCTTAGGCCTAGTTAGATACCCTAAAAGGGTAGAGGATAACTTTTTCACCCCTAAGTCACAAAAAAGGTACATGCCATAATCTCTGCCAAGACAAATGCCAAGGAGTTCCTTTGAAGAACTTTAAATATATAAACAATGGGCTAAGTTTTTAAAATGCTACCTCAAGGCAAGTCAAGAAGGATTCCCTTATCACTTCATGGTTCATCTTTAACAGTCTAAACTATAACATACCCAGTAAGTCAGAAAACATAGGACATGCACTTTTGAAATCATCTCAGAGTATTAAACCATGTACAGTTTGTAGGAAAGGTGTTGGCCAGAATATAGTCCATTCTTTATCTTAAAAAATTCTTGACCTCCTCTCTTTTACTTAAAAACAAGTCACAAAATTTCCCATGAGAAAGATATCCTAGGAAGAGAGAAACATCTTTATCACCAGAGACTTGAAATCAACACTGAAATGAATTTGCACAACAAACTTGCTAAAATAATCCCTATCTTTGACTAGTGTTCCCCAGTATATCTTAGAAAGAGTGTGTCTATAAGAGCTTCCAAATAGGTGTATTCAGAATGCATTTTAAAATTATTTGTCACATATTTTTAAGTTATTTAACAGTCTGCTTGAAGTTGTAAAACTCAGATATATGCTTAAGGACACTTTCATTGTAAAACTTTCAAATCAGTAGATTCTATCATCCAGTGAGTCAGCTAATTATAGCTTCATTATCAATTTTTCAGATACTCTGACCTTTCTTGTTCACACATTCAATCATTCATTCATTCATTCATCTATTCATTAAAATATCTATCATCATTAAAAAAAAACTTGAAATTATACTATGTCCTAAAAGTTGGAACTATAGAGGTAAATAAGACAATGTATTATTGCCTACTAAAAAGACAAGCATACAGGTACATAAAAGACTAATAAATAATGTAATTTTATAACAAAATATATTGGGAACATGGAGGAAAAAAATGAACAATTCTCCTAAGAAGGAGAAATCCAAAAAAGATTATAACAGAAAGATGAACTAAGATTTGCAAGATTTTCATGAATGTGTGTTTATTGGGGATGACGTACAGGTAGCTCGTGACTTTTTAGGTATGGGGAGCAGTTTGACTACGGGAATGATAGTGTGAACAAAAGGGCACATTTGGAATAATTCAACAGCTCAGCATAGCTAGAGTTCAGATGGAGGGAGGGTTAGGTGAGACATGAGATTATAGAGATGTGGGGTACCCTTGTGTGCTATGTTAAGGGCCTTTGATTTTATTATAAGGAGAGAAAATCATCCTGGATGTGCACACTAAATATTCCATATATAGCAACTGTCACACTAATATTGTGTGAAATGAACTAAACTTGATAAAGAGTCAATTAAAGAGATGTGACACTACTTTCTTAGGAGTTTATAATCTAATAATGGAGCAGTAAAATGAAAGTATCAGGAAACATTTCTTTTTATAAAAAGATTCAACATAGCATGGCTCACTTGCAACTTCACTTAACCTGTCTATATTTTAAACATTTTCTTTTGAAGTACCTTGAATGAAAGAACAAAGTGGAATATAGATTTTTGTCTAAATTTCTGTAGCTACCTGTTTAAAAGAGTTTGCAAGCAGGGATAGATCAATATTTTTTGAACTATAATAGCAATCAAAGTAAATGGATTTTTCTTTTGAAAGAACCTTAACTGCAAACAGTCCAACAGCCACCATCAAAAACTTTGAAACATTATTGCTTTTACTGTATCTACCAGATGGTAAATGAACTTATAATTATCTGGAAGTATAACTTTGTATATCTATAAAGCAAGTAAGAAGGATCAACCACTTTTACTTAATATTATGAAAGACTACATTGAGAAAAGTCAGGGTGAAATAAATGAGCAGAAGATGTCTTTTGCTTTAAAAATAATCATGTTGATCCTGTGTTAGCCCTTTGTAAAATTAAGTTCTGGAACTATCAGCACAACATTTTTCGATCTAATAAAGCATTACTGAGACTGCATCAGGGCTGAGCTAATTATTGGGGATGGTAGTGGTGATGGTGGTAGGGGTGGTTCCTAGATGAATGGCGCTAGGTTTTTTCTCAAGAAAATAAGTATAACATTTAAACAGGCATTTTGGAAAATTGGTGATGAGTATAGAAACAGCAATACTAGATCTTTGGAGCTGATTTCTTCATATCAAGTTTAACCTTTGAGGTTGTTTTGAAAACTACTTATCTATTGTGTTTGTTTTTCTTTCAGGCTCCTTGGGATCTGTGTCCAAAAAAATTTATTCTCGAAAGAGAATCATGAATCAATAGTCTTTAGTTTCAATTTAAATTAATAGGTAACTTCTTACTATTATCTGCATTTTAACTATTCTAAAATTCTAGAAAGAATACCTATAATTTAAAAAGAATATTAAGTTGTATTTGGGGTATACTATTTGGAGACTGAAAAATAAATTTCAAAAGTCAGATGTTTGGTCTTATTTATTTAACAACAGTACATGTAGACATAGTCTGCACATAGGCTATAAAATTTAAAAAGTTGACCAAGATAAAGATTCTGTGTATAAAGACAATTTTAGTTATATGATATAGATACACAATTAATTTAAATGTAAGGCAATATGACACAAGTGGTTGTTATTTATTCAAGATGTTTTACAAATTCAGAGGAAGAAAAAATTGTTTTCATGTTGAAACTAGGCGAATGTAGGGGCAATCATAGGAGACTGCTTCACAGAAGTTAAATTTCATATGGTCCCTAATGAATGAAAAGGACTTCTGTATATGTAATTTAGTAATTATAGTATAGGAGAAGGAGGCACATCAAAATTTAAAAGGAAAAAGCTTTCAAGAAATAAGTGGAAAAGTAAATTATAAGCAGATGGTAAAGAATTTCTTACATCTGGATATAATGGAGTTAATTATATAAGAATGGGAAAGACATTAGCAATTTTAGAATAAAGAAGAAACAAAACTAAAACTAATCTTAAATTTATGAGTAAAGCAGACTCAAGAAAGGACTTGGGGTTAGTTTTGGAATAACTAAAGAAGCGCAAAATAAAAAGAGTGGAGCAGAACATGGTAAAATACATGATAAAACTTGCAACTTGTTTTAAATGGGAAATGTAGAAGGAAGATTAAAAGTTAAAAATAATATAAAAATATTTCACAAAGTAACATAAGTTTTATGGGTTATTATTATTTTTTTTAATCTGAAGGACTGAATATATATTGGACAACCACCAGACCATACAGGATAACAGAGCTCTGACCTGCATAAAAAAAAAAAATCCAGGGAACTAAATCACAATCTCTGCAACAACAGAGAACAAGAAATATCATACTTGGTCAATGACAACAAACTTCTTTCATGTTTCTTTCTACTTCCAACTTAGGATCAATAGAGACAGACAAATGTGCTGCTCAGACTAACCTGGCAGCTAGCTTATCTCCAGTTTCCCCACACCAATCTCCAACCAAAGCATAACTGAATCCTTCCTTATTTATTTTATTTTATTTTATTTTATTTTTATTTTTTGAGATGGGGTTTCACCATGTTGGCCAGGCTGGTCTCAAACTCCTGACCTCATGATCAGCCTGCCTTCAGCCTCCCAAAGTGAGCCACCATGCTTGGCCTCCTTCTTTATTAACTTATAACGTTTTCCCATTTTCCTGACTGTCTTTAAGTTTCTGCCAAAGACAAGTGATGGTGGTGGCTCCCTTGCTACAGAAAGCTCTGAATAAGTAGCCTTAATTTATTTCCATTTGCATGGTCTTCATTTATTTCCAACAATCCGAGCTCATATATACATACCAACAAATACACTCAAAAATAAATAACTGCAAATGTTTCATAGCAAAATACATATCCCCATAAGTGTATTATAAGTAATGCTCTCTGAAATTTTCTGTTCCATTACTTATGAAAGTAAATGTTGTCACCAAACTGCTAAAATTATTTAATGGCCCATTAACCAATATGACTTTTATATTGAAAAACAGTTGTACACATATTTTCTAAAGCTTATTTGACCCCACAGTCATCTATTCACCAAATATCTCTTAAGACTTATTTCCTTAGAACATCCTTGGGGAAGGCTAACTACATTTTGAATAGAGATTAGTGGAAGAATAGAGATGTGATTAACAAACAAGAAAATCAGAATAAACACTTGGTTTTTAATGAAAGGTATTTAGCTCAATTTAAATCACATTGATTAAGAAATTACAATTCAGGGAAACAGAGAAAAAATACTAAAATTGAGAAAAAAAAGAGTTTTGTAAAATTCTAGTTCTTTCTGAAGCTTATTTAAAGGTCATTTAGCTTTCCTCTCAATCAACAACTTTGTTTTCCTGTTTTAATATCTATTATTAAAATGGCACTACTGCATTAGGCAGAGTAAATATAAATAAAGCGAAAAACCCTGTCTACACCAGTATATCCTAGTGGCATTTTTTACAACTTCTTTGCTATAGCCAAGTGTGGTAGGGAAAGATTTGATCCCACAAGCCAATAGGAGTTCAACTAAGCTATGAGTTCAAAGGATAATGTCATCAATTGCTGCCCTCTGTCAAAGCTCCATAAGCTGTCTTGTAAGTGATCAGGCTTTTGAGGCCAGATAACTTGGTTGTCTATACTCCATAACATCCAAGACATGATCTTCTTAGATTCCTAGCTAAGAGTGACAGCTCTGACCAAGTTCAAATGCACATAATTCCTTGGAGGTGATGACCAGATGCTAAAGTTTCCAACACATACTAAAATGTCTCTGGGTCTAAGTTAAATTTGATTTACTTCTGTGAGTACTATGTTGGGGTTACTAGAGTTATGGAAAGTTGGAGATTCCCAATTAGAACTATAAACACTGCTTGAATTTCTTCATTAGCCCACACTAGAGACATTTTTCTTAATGATTATGCTTGAATGCCCTAAAAAGGTAGCCGCTAGGTTCTGAGGCAGTTGGAATAGTCTCTAGAAAGAGATATAGAAATTAAGGGTTTGTATTTATTTTTTATCCTATTCAGAAAAAATTCACTGGCTTTAAGTCACCTATGTAGTATTTCTCCATAATGGCTTCAATTTAAACCAATTGCAACTGCTCAATCTCCTCCTAAGGAAAGGATGACAGTGAACACAGCTTCACTTTTGCTTCCCTGCTTTTCCTTTTTAGAATGGACTTGTACCTATTGTTGAACCAGAGATAATTTCTGATGGAGACAATGACCTGGAACACTGCCAGTATGTTACTGAAAAGGTAATTCTTAAATATAAAGGTCCCAAATCTAGTTGAAAAATCTCATTTTTAGGCAATAGCTGTTACTTAACACGTAACAACTGTTATATTTGAAGTAGTCATTAGGTTGGACTCATGTAGTATTGAGAAGGTAGGGAGGTGCTCATCAGCCCTTCCCTTTTTTGGCATATGGTATAATTATAAGATGGAATCCAGGAGAGGATAGAGAGCTCCCACTATGTGGGAGGGGATTTTAGAGAGCTGGAAAATTCTGGTGTGGATGAAGGAACAGGGGAATTTATCCTGGGAGAAATTCCCACCTCCCCAAATTCCTCTGGCCAATGAAAGGAGTTCTTTTAAACTTCTGCTGGGGTGATTGACTCTTAGTTTAAGTGAAGGGACAGTGTAAGGGAAAACACAAAATAAAAAGAGGCTTAATTTTTTAGGGTTAGGGTTAGGGTTGGTGTTAGGATTGAAAGAAGAGAAGAGACTCCCATTGAAAATAAGAGAAGAGACTCCTGTTCACCTCCTTTTATCTTAGAGCCTCACTTTAGAAAAATTTTAATTGTCAGTTCTTTCTTTTTCAAGTATGTATAATTTTTCAAATGCTAAATTAGCCATTTGCTGTTCTCAAAATTTGAAAATGCATTCTTAAGGACCTGTAAGCCATTTGTTTTAAATATAATCATCTAGGAAGAGAGCATTCCAATCTCCCAGTTCCTGTGAAAAGGTAGAAGCCCAACATATGCCAAGTTGCAAAAGTACCTCCTGTCATGAAGATATGGGGTTTATTTTTTCTTTGGATAAAGTCAATTTATTTTTTCTTTGAATAAAGCCAACACAGATAGTAACCCCAATTATACGTGAATTTAAGATAAACTATGAGTGACAAACAAGTCTCTTACTTGAGAACAAGCTACTGTTTCTCTTGAGAACATGAGTCTAATGAGGTTATATCTGCTTGGCTATTTAAAAGGGCAACACGTCTTTATGGCTTCTCAGTCTCTTTAGCAGATTGCCTAAGATGCACATTTAATGTTTATTCAATAATAAAAAGTTTTCTTCCTATACTGTTTAAGTGGAGAGGCTTTCTGTGCTGGCCAATTATGTTTTTAATCACATTAACCCAACACCAGTCAGATACAGAAATTACAACTCTTTTTCTTAGTGGAAAAAGCTTATATTTATTAAGATCTGGTTTTGTTTTTGTATTAAGGTTTGGAGTAAAAAGAATTGGGTGTAGGGGAAAGATAAGAAAAGTCTGAGAAAGAAATAGTTGCCCAAGTATGAAGGAAGGCAAAGTCTAAAAAAATCTCTTACTTCATGAGTGTTTATACATTACACACATTAAAAAATATATAATTTCTTTCTTAGGGGATGTAAAGCAGAATTCCTGATACTATGATGTAAAGTAGATAAGCATAAATTTCCATAAGATTTTTGTTGACAGATTTTGACTAAAGCTTTGTACTTACTTTGTAAGAGGCATTGCATGTTTCTGCTTCTTTTTCTGGGACTCCTGCCATTTGCTGCTCCAAGGATAAGAGACCCTGGAGCAGACCTGAATTAGAACCACTTTATGGAGCCAAAGCCCAGCCAGCCAACAGGCTAAAGCAGAGCCCCACAGGCCAGTTCACTACATCAACCTAATTGCTGTAGATTCACAGAAAAAAAAAAGCAATAAATACATAAACACATCTTATTTTATAGTAGAGTAGATATTTTAGCAGCATTATTGCAATGATAGTAACTGATATAAGTGCTTACACATGAAGATAGCCTAACAATAGATATGTCTTAATTAAGTAAAAGGTGAAAGGCTTTTGATATTTATAATCTCTATTTTCATAAGAAGGAAAAATTTTTATCAGGGTGATTTCAGACCTCACAAAGAGATTTTCCTTGAAATAAATAATAATAGGCCAGAAGGCCCAAAATGAAGACAAAGGCACCATTAAAAAGGGGCACTGTGATTTACACAAAATCAAGGCTGTAAGGAAGGAGAAAGAGAAAAAGATAATATGACAGGAAAAGGTAGAAAGAGTTGAACTAATGCAATGGATTGTTGAGTCCTTAAGAAGTAAAAATTTCTAACTTATTTTCATGTGCCTAACACCCAGCAAAATAAGTAGCATCTAATATATTATTTTATGGTTTTTTTTTTATTTTCATGAATCATAAGGGATATCAGAGGTAGAAATATCAGAACTCAAAGCTAGGCTTCATTAAAAACCACAGCCGACACTGATAAGTTATATCTGAACTAATTCCAAAGAGAGTAATCTGGATTTGTGAATTGTCACCATATTTGATTTTCTGAGAACTCTTCTAAACAAAAATATAATTTTGTATCATCATTGTCATTTATTTATTTTTTTTAGAGACACAGTCTTGCTTTGTCACTCAGGCTGGAGTGCAGTGGCCAGATAATGGTTCACTGCAGCTCACAGTGGCCTCCAATTCTTGGGCTCAAAGATACTCCTGCCTCAGCCTTCTAAGTATCTGGGAATACAAAAGCATGACACCATGCCTGGCTAATTTTTATTTTATTTTTTGTAGAGACAGGATCTTGCTGTGTTGCCCAGGCTGGTCTTGAACTTCTTACCTCAAGTGTTCCTCCAACTTCAGCCTCCTGACTAGCTGGGATTACAGGTGTGCATCACCATGACCAGCTAATTTTAAAATGTTTTCTAGAGATTGAATCTTACTTTGTTGCCCAGGTTAATCTTGAACTCCTAGCCTTAAGCTATCCTACTGCTCCAGCTTCTTAACTTTCTGGTATAACAGGTGTGAGCCACCATGTCTGGCCTATTATTATTTATTTTGATAATTAATTACTACTTACATATAAAGGTGTTCTAGAAGAACTCTACTTAGAGGATACCATGCCTAACTATTAAGCTACTGGTGGTATGTGGACCTTTGTTGGCTTGGAGCCAGTATGTTTATGACCTGATAGGAGACAAAAGAATAACTGAGAGAAACACTGGTTTTTGAATTTTGCTAGCCTGTGAGAATGATTTTGAGCTCTGAGAGAAGATGAAGTTGGAGTTAGTAGGTAAAATCTGTCACACTCTGTGTAAGTCAGTGATACTACAGATCTCAGATACTGTAGACCTCTCCTCCAGTGTTATGCCACCCCCATCTACCAACACAAATGCTCTCAGAGTTTAAACTGTGATCTTAAGGAGACCCACTATGAAGAGCAGAATTCTCAATGAAATGTTATCTTGACATCAAACAAACAAACAACAATAAAAACACCTTGTAAGTTGGGAGAAGAGATAATAAAAAATATACTTCAATTTGGTAAATGTAATCTGATTCAAAAATTTAAGAAATCTTGAGGTATTTAGTTTCTTTTAAATAGACCTTTTTATAGTTTAGGTGATTTATTCATGTAAATGATTCACCTACTCCTGTTCCTTTTTTAAAATGGTTATACACAGGGTTGGATTTATGGGACAGTAAGGAGATTATCAGGACAGGAGGCCCTGCAACTGTAGGTTGGAAGTTCTCTGATTTTCACTGCTGATGTATAGTAGCTGGCTTAATATTTTCCTTGGACTGATGAGTCTTCAAGTCTAATCATTCTGGTTTTGACTTTTGGGGTAAATTGGGAATCTGAAAGATCTGGCTATTTAGTCTTAAGAGATTTGTGCCTTTTAGTCTTTTAATTGTGAATATCTGCTAGTCTATAAGTCTTACAAGAAATTCTGCATCTAATCATTAATACAGGAAGGAATTACTGCAATCCCTTGACGTGCCAAGACTGTGTGGAATCAAACATTTAAAAAAAAAGTCCTGAAGTTTCTCTCATGACATTGAATTGAAAACTGAATTTACTTAGGTACTGCAGATTTCCTTTAGGAGACCCAACTCAACAGTTGGGGAAGCTGGTTATTAGCCTGTCCTTAAAAATAGACTCTAAGGGTCAGGGCCAAGATGGCCTACTAGAAGCAGGGGCAATCGGCAGCTCTCATCAAAAAGAACCAAAACAGCATGCAAATCCAGTATAAGCAACCAATATCCAGGTATCCACGTTCTCTCATCAGGACTGACTAGGTGGCTGGCATGACCAACATAGAGAAAGGAAGGGCAGTGTGGTGCAGCAGCCCACCTGAGAGCCACATGGTGTAGCGGAGCCCCCACTCCTTAGCCAAGGGAGGTAGTGAGTAAGTGTGCTACCTAGCCTGGGAAACCATGTTTTTTTCACAGAAGTGTGCAACCCACAGATCAGAAGATCCCACTTGTGATACCAAGTATCAATAGCTAATTCCATCAAGCAGGAGAAAGCATATCAGTGTGTAAAGAGCATCTTGCTGAAATAAGGCAGGCAGAGAAGATTAGGGAAAAAAAAAGAATGAAAGGGAAAAAAACCAAAAGCTCTGAGAAATATGGGACTATGAAAAAAGAAAGAACCTACCATAGATCAGAGGACCTGAAGGAGATGGGGAGAATGGAACCAAGTTGAAAAACACACTTCAGGATGTTATCCAGGAGAACTTTCCCATCCTAGCAAGACAGGCCAACATTTGAATTCAGGAAATACAAAAAAAACACGACTAAGATACTATATGACAAGATCAACCACAAGACACATAATCTTCAGATTCCCCAAGGTTGAAACAAAAGAAAAAATGTTAAGGGCAGCCAGAGATAAAGGTCAGGTCCCCTATAAATAAAAGCCCATCAGACTATCGAGTGATGTCTCAGCGGAATCCCTACAAGCCAGAAGAGAGTGGGGGCCAATATTCAACATTCTTAAAGAAAATATTTTTGACTCAGAATTTCATATCCAGCCAAACAAGCTCAATAAGCAAAGTAGAAATAACATCTTTCTCAGACAAGCAAATGCTGATTTTGTCACCACCAGGCCTGCCTTGCAAGAGCTCCTGAAGGAAGCACTATATATTGGAAGAAAAAAATGGGTACCAGCCACTACAAAGACACACCAAAATGTAAAGACCAAAGACACTATGAAGAACTGTATCAACTAGTGTGCAAAATAAGCATATAGCATCATGATGACAGGATCAAATTCACACATAACAATATTAACCTTAAATGTAAATAAGCTAAATGCCCCAAATTAAAAGACACAGACTGGCAAATTGGATAAAGAGTCAAGACCCAGCAGTGTACTGTATTCAGGAGACCCATCTCATGTGCACAGACACACATAGGCTCAAAAAAAAAAAGGGGGGGATGGAGAAAAATTTACCCAGCAAATGAAAAGCAACAATAAAGCAGCATTTGCAGTCCTAGTCTCTGACAAAACAGACTTCAAACCAACAAAGGTCAAAAAAGACAAAGAAGGGCATTACGTAATGTTAATGGTATAAATAAAAAAAGAAAATCTAAATATTCTATATATATATATATATATATATATATATATATATATGCATGTAATACAGGAGCACCCAGATTTATAAAACAAGTTCTTAGAGACCTACAAAGAGACTTAGACTCCCACACAATAACAGTGGCAGACTTTAACGTTCCCCCTGTCAATATTAGACAGATCAACAAGACAAAAAATTAACAAGGGTATGCAGGACTTGAATTGATCTCTGGATCAAGTAGACCTAATCGACATCTGCAGAATTCTCCACCCCAAATCAACAGAATATACATCCTTCTCAGGATCACACAGCACTTATTCTAAAATCAACCACATAGTTAGAAGTAAAGCTCCTTAGCAAATGGAAAAAGGCTGAAATCATAACAAATAGTCTCTCAGACCACAGTGTAATCAAATTAGAACTCAGGATTATGAAACTCGCTCAAAACCACACACTACATGGAAATTAAACAACGTGGTCCTGAGAGACTTCTGGTTAAAAATAATGAAATTAAGGCAGAAATCAAGAAGTTCTTCGAATCCAATGAGAACAAAGAGACAACATACCAGAATCTCTGGGACACAGCAAGAGCTGTGTTAAGAAGGAAATTTATAACACTAAATCAGTAAGCTAGAAAGATCTCAAATCAACACCCTAACATCACAATTAAAAAACTAGAGAAACAAGAGCAAATAAATCTAAAAGGCAGTAGAAGACAAGAAATAACTAATGAGAGCAGAACTGAAGGAGATAGAGGCATGAAAAACCCTTCAAAAATCAATGAATCCAGGAGCTGGTTTTCTGAAAAAAATAACAAAATAGATAGACCACTAGCTATACTAATAAAGAAGAAAAGAGAGAAGAATCAAGAAGACACAATAAAATATGGTAAAGGGGATATTACCACTGATCCCACAGAAATACAAATTACCATCAGAGACTACTATAAACACTTGCATGCAAATAAACTAGAAAATCTAGAAGAAACAGATAAATTCCTGGACACATGCACCCTCCCAAGACTAAACCAGAAAGAAGTTGAATCCCTGAGAGACCAATATCAAGTTCTGAAATCTAGGCAGAAATTAATAGTGTACCAACAAAGAAACCCAGAACCAGACAGAAGAACAGCTAAATTCTGCCATAGGTACTCTAAAATTGACAAATGGGATCTAATTTAAACTATAGAGCTTCTGCACAGGAAAATAATCTATTATCAGAGTGAACAGACAATCTACAGAATGGGAGAAAGTTTTGCAATCTATCCATCTGACAAACATCAAATATCCAGAATCTACAAGGAACTTAAACAAATTCACCAGAAAAAGAAACAGACACTTCTCAAAAGAAGTGTTTGTTAGGTAATGGGGCTGATAAATATTAAAAAAAAAAAGCTCAACATCACTGGTCATCAGAGAAATGCAAGTAAGAATCACAATGAGATACCATCTCATGCCCGTCAGAATGGTGATTATTAAAAAGTCAAGAAACAGTAATGCTGGCAAGTCTGTGGAGAAATAGGAATGCTTTTACACTGCTGGTTGGAATGTAAATATGTTCAATCATCGTGGAAGACATTGTGGAAATTCCTCAAGGACCTAGAACCAGAAATACCATTTGACCCAGCAATCTCATCTCTGGGTATATATCTAAAGGCATATAAATCATTCTACTGTAAAGACACATGAACACCTATGTTTATTGCAGCACTGTTTACAATAGCAAGGACATGGAACCAACCAAAATGCCAATCAATGACTGGATAAAGAAAATGTGGTATGTATCCACCATGAAATATTATACAGCTAAAAAAAGGAATGAGATCATGTCCTTTGCAGGGGCATATATAAAGCTGGAAGCCATCATCCTCAGCAAACTAAGGAACAGAAAATCAAACAACTCATGTTCTCACTCATAAGTGAGAGTTGAACAATGAGAACACATGGACACAGAGAGGAGAACAACATACACTAGGGCCTGTCACAGGGTGAAGGGCGAGGAGAGGGAGAGCATCAGGACAAATAACTTATGCATGCTGGGCTTAAAACCTAGATAATGGGTTGATAGGTGCAGCAAACCACCATGGCACACTTACAGCTATGTAACAAACCTGCATATTCTGCACATGTATCTCATAACTTAAAGTAAAATAAAAAATAATTTTTAAAAATAGACTCTAGTTACAGAAAAGAAGTAACTATCACCATGTTACTTCTTTGCATAATCCTCAGGCTGTTGCTGGTTCTAGCTATAGGTTTTTCATTTCCTCCAGTTTTGTATTTTTCTCCCCCTGTATTGTAGTGAGCCTGAAGATCTAACTTTCACATATGTAATCCCATCTCTTCTATATACTATGGAGGATACTCTATAATGTGAGTACTTTCTTTTTGAGAGGTTTCATAAGAAATGAAGAATTTATGAAATTCATTTTTCTCTGACAAAGGCTGGCTTTCAAGCCTGTTTTCTCAATTCAAATCAATTCAAAATCACACTTTGATAGGCAAAGGTTGAAGTATTTCATTCTTTCTTCATTGCTTTACATGAACAATTCCTGTCCTAATGCCTATGTGTACATATATATATGCATCAAGGATTATAGTAATATGCATAACAATGCAAGAGAGAAAAGCGTCACATAACAAAACAATTTAATTTTAAATGTTTGTCATTATGACTTTTAACTACTTCACCTTGAATATTCCTGTTTATCGTTTTGTACTTACGTAAGGTGTCTATCCTTGGACAGCTTTTACAGTACCCCCCAGTTTTTAGCAAATCATTTCTGTTTGCTCTAAGTACATATTAAAACAATCTATTTATATGTACCTGTCTCCACTTATCTAAAGGTCTATAGATGTATAAACATTGTCTACTTTGTCTTGTCAGCCCCATTACCTAACACAATGAGTGGGACATAGTAGGGAATTTAAGAGAAAAACTTCTTAAGGGCAAATTAAATCTATTTGTTAGATCAAGATTAGTATTGATCTCTGTGTAGAAGATTTAACACTGGACACTTCTCAAATGAACAGAAAGCATTTTTCTGTTTAAATTCATTCTGAATTTATTAAATACATTATTCAGATACCAAAACAAATCAACTATCAAATTGAAAACTATATGTGTTATAGCAAACTTTATGTAAATTTTCTTTGGCCAAAACATAAGTAAATATCTTAGAAATATATAAATACTATATTTTGCTGCCATGGGTAACAGCAAGAGAATTAGAGGTCAGCTTAGAAGACTAACTAAAAGTTAAGAATATTTTCCAGAGAGATAAATTAGAATCTAAGGCATAAAGGTCCATAAATAAGCCTTCCCAGAAAGTCAAGGTAAGAAAGAGTAGGTATACTCCTCAGCTTGTGCTGCTATACCAAAACACCTGGTGACTTAAACTTAAGACTTGGCTTAAACAACAGACATTAATTTCTCACAGTTATGAAGGCTGGGAGGTCTAATATCAAAGTGCTGGCAGCTTCAGTTACTGATGAAAGCTCTTTTTCTAGCTCACAGGTGGCTGCCTCCTTGATATATCTTCACATGGAGAAGACAGAAAGAGATAGAGAGACAGAGACACAGAGACAGAGGGAGATCTCATGTCTCTTCTTAGAAGGGCACTGATTCCATCATGAGAGCTTGACCTTTCAAAGGCCCCTCTCGAAATACCATTATATTGCGGGGCGGGGGAGTGGTTAGGACTTTAATATAAGAATTTTAGGGGGACACAATTCAGTCCATAGCAGTAGGTAGAAGACTGAAAGAGCAAAAGGAATTAATAATAAAACAGGAAAAGCTATTAGCAAAGAGTCTTACATGTAACAGTTAAGGTAGCCATGAAGAATTAATATTCAACAGTTATTCCAAACTTTATTTGAAATACCTTTCAGCACTAAAAATATTAAAGGAACAAATAAGCATAGAAACAGCAATCCTTTTCTTCAACACCCTTGCAAGTAGCCTCCTAACTGTGGACTAGATGTAGTCAGTTAGATGCATGCAGGTAAGATTTAAAAAGTGATAGAGACATAGAAACTATCTTCCTCATCTTCCCTGTGCTTTTAGTCAGGAAGACAAGCATGGTCATTGGGTTTCTCCGAAGTCAAATCCCTTTGTCCAGTCATGACTTCAAGAGCGCTGATTTTTGAAATGGAAGTCTTTATTGATGCTAAGCTCACCTTCTTGATTTCCACTGACCTAACTGTGGCAAAGGTGACATTCATTTGGTAGTTTGTTTCTTGCTATTCGTACAGTGTCTCCTAGGAACC
Organism: Cacajao melanocephalus; assembly: GCA_963573385.1. Lineage (NCBI taxonomy): Eukaryota > Metazoa > Chordata > Mammalia > Primates > Pitheciidae > Cacajao > Cacajao melanocephalus. The sequence continues at coordinate 84,859 of CAUYLG010064518.1, forward strand.
TGATCTAGAATTTGCTCTTCCGACCATTCCAACAATTTTTTTAACCAAGTCATCTGACTTTAAATCCCTTTCTGCTTAAAATGCTAGAAATTTTTTCTTTTCTTTTCTCTTTTCTGATTTCACCTGATCCCTGACTAATAAAACAGGTTAGGGGAATATGACATTCAACAAATAATTTTGCATCAATGTAGGCATTCTATCCAAATTATGCCTCAAAAGATATTAAAATCCTCTACAGTAAAAGCCAAGTGTCACATAGTTCACCTACAAAATGGTCATTCTCCAAAACTTTATATTTTTAACTGTCCTAGGCCTATATAGATCCTACATAAATGCAAGGAATCATATCCATTTGCATGTGGATCTGGGAGTAAACTCTGAACTGAGATGTTGACACTCAGAACTACAGCTCGGTACCTGTCCAGGATGTGATTAATTAGTTCAAAAATTATTCACTAAAACTTATAATGTGCCAAGCACAGTGCCAGATTCTGGCAATATAAATAAATGATGCTATTGCTTCTTGGAGAGTTCACAGTCTGCATTTCAGATAAATGATATTTGGAATACAGGTAATATTATAAGACAACTTTATACATTTTCTATTTATACATATTTTATTAAATATGAAAGCAGTGGAGAGAGTAATCATTAAGAGAAGTTTGTATGACTTTAGTGGGAGATGAAGATACATTCCAAACTGAAATTATCAGTTTGAAGTACACATTATCAGATGAGGATGTATTTATCTCCCACTTTCACTGTATATATATTGTTCCACTTTCCACAAAATCTAGTTCAAGTCTGAATTCATTTGTGACTTTACAGTACTTTAACATTAGAACAGGGTCTATCAAAAAGCTAGTCTCCATATATTTGGTTAAATGCCAACTCTAGATTAGTGTTGCTCAGATTAATAGCACAATGCCTTACCTGTAGTAAATGTCACATGTACCAATTATAGAATGTTTCCTTGACTTGTTGATTATCAAAGATATTCTGACCACTTTGATATGTGAACAAGTGGAAAAATCACTATGAAAAACCTGAATCTACACGGCTTCTTTGACCTTAGTAATAATCACATTAGAAATATTAAAATATCAAATAGGTGGTAGAGTAGATTCTCTGATGCTGAACTGTATGGAATGAATACATGAAAGAGAAGGAGAGTAAATATTTGTCAATGATAATAACTTCACAAGCTCTATTTTGAATCTGGCAAAGATACCTCATCTAGACTTTTACTAATGCATTACTCATTGATGCATTCCTGCTTTGTCAGCTTTTGGCACTGTTTGATAGTAAAGAAAAGAAACCCCTAGTGAGGTCTTATAACTACTTTTGTTTTAATGTTTCCTACCTTTTGGCAACCAGTGATTAGCCTCCCAAATATCATCGGTATTTTTGAAGGGATTATATTAATATATTTTATGTGTGAGGTAAGACACATATACAAATTTCTTAGTATTAAACAATAAATAACACTACAAATGCAGGTCAACACTGCAAATCCTTGGTCAAGATGCAGGGATCTTGCACTGTTTATGTGTACATATTTTGAAATCTGACTTTCTTATGTTTGAAATATTACTCTGCAACTTGCAAAATGTATAAAATTTGGAGACTTAACTTCACTTTTTAAAGCTCAATTTCATTATATGAAAAAATCCATATATAAAGCTGTGTTGGGAATTATATTAAATAGGTCACACACTAATACATCTTCAGTACAAGCCTTATTGGGATAATCTAGAAGGCAGCTGGTGTTAACTCTGCTGAAATTCAGTGAACAGGAAAAAACAAACAACAACAACAACAACAAAAAAAGACAAAGGCAAGGGAACTGTTCCAGAGGAAAAGATGCCAAAGAGACATAGCAAACAAATGCAACGAGTGAAAGTTAATTAGATCTTAGATTTTTTTTTTCTAAGACTATGCAAGGTTTTTTTGGGCCAACTGGGGAATCTTGAAAATGGATTGTATATTTGATAACATTGGTTAATGAATTTTAATTTTCTAAACATGATATTGATACTGTGGCTACTTAGGGCAAGGTTGTCATGATTAGAAGATGCTTATGTTTTCATGGGTGAAGGCATGTGGTGTTTGCACCCTACTTTCAAATTATTATGCAAAATAAATAAGGAAATACAGATGTGTTTCTGTGTGTGTGCACACAAGCCTCTGTGTGTGTGTGTGTGTGTGTGTGTGTGTGTGTAGTAGTAGAGGAGGGAGAAAGTGTAAAACATGGAATGCCAATGTGGCAAAATCATAAAAACTGATGAATCTAAGTGAAGAATATGCAAGTATCCATTTTGTTATTGTTTGAGTTTTTCTGAAGGTTTTAAACTTTTAAAAATAGAAACAAGGAGTAAAGGACTTGCTAAAATGAGGAGTTAATTCATGAGCTACAAAAAATAATATGTGTATAAATAATAATAATGGTAATGACAATTATGAAACAAAGATGTGCCATAATTTAAGTAGGAGTATTAAGATGACTCACTTGTAACTGAAGATCAAAAATCACAAAATATGTTGGGATTTTAAAATTGTATTTTCCTAATTATAACAGACCCAAAAAGAAACAGAAGTTAACACTTTAGATATCTTTAGAGGACGTATTTTTTGAGTAACAAGCAGGTCATATTAGTCACTTGCCGACAAGTAGCAAAAAATAACCTTTTCATTAAGTTATCTATAAAATGTAGAGTTAAATTGTTAGTTGAAAATCTGAAAATCTTTTTTTTTTTGGTCTTAAAAGATTTTTTTAAATTGCATTTTAGTTTTGGGGTACATGTGAAGAACATGCAAGATTGTTGCATAGGTACACACATGACAGTGTGATTTGCTACCTTCCTCCCCATGAAAATTTGAACATCTTAAAAGTAATCATTAACCTAAGTATGCAGAACCATTTGCACGACTTAGAGTAGATATTAACAAAGAGAGAAACAAAAGCCAATGCTGATATTATAGATTTCTTAACTTAAAATTATGACTACTCATTTTCTTATAAATTTTCTTGCCAACAGTGACAGAATATGTGCTATTCATATTTCCTAAGGAAGAAACCATCCTATTGCTGTGCCTCCAATGGCTCAAAACAGTTCAGAACATTTTTCACAAGCATTTAAATCTATACTCGAAACCAGTTCTTGTGGTGAGTATATTAGATTTGACATGTCACATCTCACACTCATGAAGGCTGCAAATGGCTTAGTTGATATATTTCATTAAAGTGTAAGATAAACTCTCAACATCAAATGTCAACAACAGTAACTTTTTATTGTTGCCAAAAAGTGAAGCTATTATTTTTCGTGATTATCAGTAGAAATCTTGTTTTCAGAGTTCAATACAATGCATTATATGTGTTTCAGATGCAATAATGAGCTCCTGTTCAGATTGGAAGCAATGGGGATTCAAAACAGATGCTTTGGAGTCAAGGTACCTAGATTTAAATTTCATCTTTGCTACTGCTGACAGCATAAATTTGGGAACATTACTTACAATCATAAAGACTTAGTTTTATCATCCCTACAAAAGGAAAAATAATAGCTACCTTCATTGAATTCATGAAGATTAAACAAGGTAATCAACATAGCACACAGCATGGTACATACTAAGCACACAAATGCATTATTTAATAATATGTATTGAGCACCTACTCTAAGCCAGGTATTACTCTAGGCACTTGTGGCAAAGCAGTAAATGACAAATCATTTGTTCACCTCTCCCCCAATCTTGGAAAAAAAAAAAAGAAAAATGCCTGTCCTTTTGGAGTTTATTTTTTAGTGATGAGACAAAATATTAAACAGACATAATAAAATTATTTAATATTGGAAGGTAATAAGTGCTATGGATGAAAAAAATAAAGCAGAGTAGGGTAACTGTAAAGGAATGACTAGGTTCTAATTTTTATTATAGTGAGTAGAGTAGGCATCCTTGGTAAATGACATTTGAGCTAAGACATGAAAAAGTTGAAGGGGGTCAGCCATGGACATATGAGAGGAAAGGCCCTAAGGAAGGAATATGCATAAGTGAAGAAGAATGAAAAGGAAAGAAAACGGGTGGAAACACAGAAATCAATTACAGTTATTGCTGTAATCTAGGTGCCTGATAATAGTGGGTTGACGAATATGTTAGCAGTAGAAGTGGTGATACGGGATTGAATTCCAGACATGTTTTCAAAGTGAAGCCAAAAGAATTTGCTAATAAATCATGAGTAGATGTAAGAAAGAGGTAAATCAAGTATGTTTCCAATAATGTCTATCTGAGCAACAAGAATGACGAAATTTGTACTAACTTAGATGGAGAAGACTAGGGAAAGCAGTTTGGTAAAAAAAAAATCAATTAAGTATTCCCATACTTCAGGAATTAGATGTCCAAGTAGAGATTTCAAGAAAGCAGTAGATAGTCTAGAGGTTTAGCAGCGTATTTGGGCTGGCAATGTAAATGTGAGCGTGGTTACATATGTGATATTTAAAATCATGCAACCCAGAGGATATTGCTGAGGGAGTGAGTGGGAGAGAAGAAAAGATAATGAAGTTCCATTAACATTAAGTGATTAGACTGAAGAGGAGAAAACAATGTGGCAGGAGAAAAATCAGGAACTGAAACCCAAATAAATAAAAATAATGAGGAAAACTGAGCATTTAGTGCTAAGATAAATACTGCTGATCTGTCATGTAAAAAGTTTACAGAGAATTCACTATTAGACTTAGCAATGTAGAGGACTTTTTTGACCTTGCTGGAAGAGGCTTTGGTACCACAATAGTGAAAGTCTGGTTGGAACAATGGGTTTGGGAGGCTATGGAAAGAGGCAAATGAAAATTAACAAAGATGAATAACTTGTTTGAACAAGTTTGCAGCAAAGAGAAGCAAAAATATATGGCAATGGCTGGCAGGGAAAGTGGGGTCGAAGCAACTTTTTTTTTTTTTTTAGCAAAGGGAGAAGTAAATGCATACTTTTATGATTGTATACATGATCCCATAAAGATAGAAAACATGACTACACATGAAAAAGAAGGGAGGCTGGCTAAAGTAAAATCTTAGAGTAGGTTAGAAATAGTGGGGTTTAGTGTGCTAGTGAAAGAACTAGCTTCATATAGCAGCATTGCTACTTCAGTTATATTAACAGGCAGAAAGCCATCAAAAATAGGCGAAGATTTTGACTACCTGTGTAGAGCTGGTGGTAGATATGGCATATAATCAATGCCATCTAAAATAAGATCAATATTAAAAGGAAACATGAATGTTAATTAGTTCCTTTAAATTGTCTCCAAGTAGTTCAAATGGAAGTTGATTCAATCCAAATTGATAAAACCTAAATCATGTCGGTATAACATACACAAATGAATTTCTAACACAAACTGAAATATACTTGGCTTGCTTTCTATTGTACATATGAAAGGGTGAATTGACCAGCAACTGCTTTTATTTGCTCTTATAATTTCAATACACAGTACCTCATAACTTTTTACCTAATTTAGAACAGAGAAAAAGATTCAAAGGATTTTTTTCCAATTAACTGTGAGTCAAACATAAGTTATGAAGTTTGATTTAATTTTAATTTCAATTCATATTTATTTCTTATTAAGTGTTTAATGGTGAAATGAAACAGGCATGAGAGGAAAAACTATGAGATTGCAACCTGTGTGTGATTGGTGTACTAGTCCATTTTCACATTGCTATAAAGAATATGAGACTGAGACTGGATAATTTACAAAGGAAGGAGGTTTAATTGACTCAGTTCAGCATGGCTGCAGAGTGCTCAGAAAACTTACAATCATGGCGGAACGCAAAAGGGAAACAAGGCACCTTCTTTACAAGGTGGCAGGAAGGGGGCCGCATGCGATGGTTCATGCCTATAATCCCAGCACTTTAGGAGGCCAAGCCGGGTGGATCACCTGAAGTCAGGAGTTTGAGACTGGCCTGACCAACATGGTGAAACCCCTGTCTCTAAGAAAAATATAAAAATTAGCCAGGTGTGGTGGTGTGCGCCTGTAGTGTCAGCTTCTCAGGAGTTTGAGGTAGGAGAATCGCTGGAACTCAGGAGGTGGAGGTTGCAGTGAGCTGAGATTGCACCACTGCACTCCATCCTCGGTGACCTGGGTGACAGAGTGAGACTCCGTTTCAAAAAGAAAGAAAGAAAAGAAAGAGAGACAGAAAAATAAAGAAGGAAAAAAAGAAAGAAAGAAAGAAAGGAAGGAAGGAAAAAAGGAAGGAAGGAAGGAAAACAAAAACAAAGAAACAAACAAACAAAAAAACCAAGGTGGCAGGAAGAGAATGCACACAGGAGGAAATACCAAAAAATTATAAACCATCGGATCTCCTGAGAGCTCCCTCAATAGCCAGAGAACAGCATGGGGAAAACCACTCCCATGATTCAATTACCTCAACCTGGTCTCTTGATTGATACTTGGATTACAGGGATTATGGAGATTATAATTCAAGATGAGATTTGGGTAGGGGAAAAAAGCATAACCATACCAATTGCTCTGAGCATGCAGACTGCCACTTTCTGTTGAACAATAATTATGTAATTGCTTGTTGTTTAGGTAGGCTAGGCCAATGATATAAATTAGCATATCACCTCTGCTTCCTCCTAGGCTTAGAATGAATTCGAAGTATTTAGCCAATGACTATGTATGTGGCAAGAAGTCAAAATAATTTTATAAAGAATATGAAAAGGATTATCAAGGAAAGTCGTTGAAGGTGGTTAGAGAAGGTATAGATATAAAAGAGAAGATCATATATTTTTTAAACCTAGTTGAGCAGAGTGTTTGGTGCATAGTATACTGAGACCCATGTTTATTAATTACATATGGAGCTTAGATTTAGAAGAAGTATTAGTCATCCAACCAACAGGATTTTATTCTTTTCTATTTTGAAATTATTCATTTTCTTATAATTTTATTTGCAAAGTTATGACAACAAAGTAATGAAAGATAATCCAAATACCATAGATGCCTCATTACATTTTTAAAAAGATATAGAAATAAGAAAAATTTGATTATTAATGTATTGTATTAGATTTAATGATTGATCAATAAAAATAAGCAACAAAATGATATATCAAATGAATAAATACAAGAACCTATATGAATATGATTCTAGAGAAAATGGCTGATTAAAGCTCACTTTATTTGCCAATATAGATCAGGACAGAGCAAAGAACTTAAAAAACTAAAGACAAAAACGACTATGCTGCTTAAATTTATTTAGCCTCATTCTTCAGGTATTTATTTCTAAACAACAACAAAAAAAATAGACTATATTTAGAAAAAAAAGACTAATATGTTGTTAAAAATCTATTATTTTCTGGAACTATACAAATGTATAATTATTTTGAATAATTATAGAATTTTCCTGATTTCTATCATATTAAGTAAACATTTCATATATTATGTTAAGGGAAGTGATGATGAGTTATAAAGTTCCCAACAAAAATTTATCAAAAAGATAAGTCATGAACTGCATCTGATTTTCCAAAAACTGAATATGATACAATTAATTGGTTTTAGTGCTACAGATATGAGATTATGAGCAAAGCAACATAAACATAAAAGGTCTATTTTATTGAGTAATCATAATCTTCTATGGCTTCTTTCCAATTCTGTTTAGTGTGTGAACAAGATATTTTCTGTCGAATTAAACTAACAAAGAGGGTAATGGAGCATTTAAACCCCAAGGACTATTCTTGGAGGGTGTTACACACTGCTTCAAGATTCTTAATGACTTCAGTGGAAATGGCATAATTTTCTTTCTTGGTTTGCAAATTGGCTTTTAAAAAATGCTTGTCATCAGTCAATACATATATAATTAAAAAGAATAAAATAAAAACTTAATCTTTTCCATTTTTATACTAATGCCATTGTATAGTATCTGTGATTTTACAAATATTATTGTGATCTAGGATCAATTATCTCTATTGGTCTATTTTATGTTAATTTTTAAAATAAGTACATTTTACCCAAATCGTATTCAAAATAAAGTGGAACAGTAAAAATACTGTCGGATTCTAAATGGCCTTTTTAAACTATTTAAAATGTGAATTCACTGTATGTGAAGTCATTTCATTAAACAAAAACGACAGCGTAATTTTGAAAAAGTCAAATAATTAAGTCTTAGTGTCTAAAATTTAACATCATATTTTCCAGACTCTAAACTCTTCTGTTGCATTGGAATCAATTTGAAATTATCTTGTTTAATGCTAATTTCCTTTTCTGACAAGCATTTTCTTGTTATTTATCATAAAAAACAAAAAGCATTAACACTATAGTTAATTGAGGGTAGTCATGTGGTAGGAAATGCAGATTGTTTGCAGATCCTTTGGAAGCATTAAAGCTTTGTCAGCTGGATTCCTAATTCCCTTTCATGAAGATTAGATAAAGTGCTCTTAAGACAGTAAACTGATTATGACAACCTAACTGTACAATTAAATTTATTAGATGTATAGCTTAGAAAATTGAACAATAAAAACAGAGGTAACATAAAGTTCCAAACCACTGAACAAAAAATATATGTTAGATGTACTTTATCTGCTTATAATTTTACTAAAAACAATAGAGAATTATAAGTTATACATCTATATACATATGTATGTAAATATCAATAGAGGTTAATTCTTAACATATACAAAGCCAAATCTTTCTCCTATATTTCCACTTTTTATGAATGCAGACTGTTAACACAGTTTTATTCTTTCAGATCTTTCTCTATTCCTATCTATATTGCTATTATTGTTTAGAACAAAAATGTGTCATAAGTAAAGTTCTACATAACAAGACCACCTTTGCTAGCCAAGCCTCTTTTCCTCCTCCCATAACATATTCTGACATGATATGAGCTCCCATTCTTTCTGTAACTTCAAGAAGGTATATGAGCTTCTCAACCCCATTGGGTAAATACTAATCTAATCATTCTGTGGTTCTTTCCATGTCACATTAATAAATTTGCATGTCATTTCTCCTATTTAAAACATAAGTAAAGTTCTGCTTCTGCTACTTGTTTGATTATGTCAGCAATTATGGACACCATACAATATCTATATGTACAAATAATTCTTATTTTTTTAAATAAAACTTTTAAAATTCCATTATATATTAGACATCAGCAAACTGAGAGAATTTAAGAGTTGCATATACACACACACACACACACACACATATATGTGTGTGTGTGTGTGTGTATATGTGTGTGTATATATATATATATATATATATATATAATGTACTATAAATGCTTCAAAAACTGGCTTATATTTTTATTTTTGTTAAGCTGAATATTTCTGTGGAACAGGTTTTTAGAAGTAAAATTGTGTGTCAAAAGTTGTATACCTTTTCTATTTTTTTTGATATATTGCAAAAGTACATCCCCAAATGATTTTGTTAAAGTATACTCTCACCAAAGGTGAACGAGAGTGCAGGAATGAGAAGGTGAAAAGGTATGAGATCCAGGGCAAAAGAACAGGACTGTTCTTAGAGCAGGGGTGAGGGAGGAGGGGCCAATCTTTCATTTAATAGGAAGGATGAACAGTAAAAAGAGCAGGGATACTACCAGTTGTGTAGTATTACCAGTAAAAACTGAGATATTCTTGACTGATCATTGCTATTTTCCTAATACAGTGTGAAACACAATTATCAGCTGATTTTGAGTGGCTAAGGACGATGGAGTATAAGCAATTTGAAGCTGTAGAGGAAAGCATAAAATAATAGTGGTAAAAAATGAAAACGAAGGATTTTTGCTGTGGCCCCTCAAAAGATGTCGATGCCAATCCTTAGAACTTGCAAATGTTTTACTTTTTGGAAAAATTATCTTTGCAGATGTAATTAATGATTTTGATATGCGAAGCTAATCCTGAATTATCTGTGTGAGCCCTAAATGACATCATGTGTCCATGTAAGAGAGAGGAAAAAAGAGATTATTTTTTTCCTCTCTCTTATATGGACATGCAGAAGAGAAGACAATTGCAATAGAGAGTGGAGTGATGTGGCTACTAGACAGAAATGCTTGGGCAACCACTACAAACTGGAAGAGGCAAGGAACTGATTATTCCCTTTACATAGCCCCCAGAGGGAAAGCAGTCCTGTCAGATTTCAAACTTTTTGCTTCCAGAACTCTGAGAGAATAAATTTATTTTGTTTTCAGCCAACAAGTTTGTGGTAAATATTAAGAAAACTAGTGTACTCAGAAACAAATATACTATTGAAGTGTTAAATTAGCATTTGAGCTTTGTAGTTATAAATCTGAAGTAAAATTATTTGGTGGAAAAGAGGATACCTGCTTTCAATCACAGTTGGAATATGTCTAGATATAGTGAAAAAGTAAAGAAAGCCATTTTCCATTTTGTTTTTGTTTGCATAAGAGACTGATTACAATAAAAGACTAAACAAGGATCTAGACTTAAAACAGAAGGGAAGGATGATAAATATATTTTTTTAAAAAGAAATTGAGCATATATCTTGTGAAACACTACCATAAGAAAGCTGTAAGGACAGAAGGTCATCTGACTGAGTAGTTTCTAGTAGAAATGTCAAAGAAAACAGAATTACTGATGATGATAAAGATATTCATTATTTCAAATATGATAAAGCTAGCATGGTGGAAAATGGTTGGAAGTAAGTGAAGAATATATATATTTGAGTTTTCATATATACTGTCTCCATCTATGTTTGTAACATGTATTTAGTTAGATAGCTTGCAGTAGCTTGACAATGTTAAGTTTGGAAAATTTACCTTTTTTGTTTGGGCTTAAAAAAATATTTCTATTATTAATTCTCTCTTTTTCATGCAACCATACCCTGATGTTGATATTGGAAAAACACTTTGTCTCAACCTCCTTGCAGCATTCAGGCAAAGGTGACTGCACCACCAATCCCCCTTCAACCTGACCATGTACTTGCTTGAGAGGCTACATCAACCGTACTTTTTGATTTCATTGTCATGCAATGATGCTGTGATGGACGCAAAACATGAATCAAACAAATTAGATCAATCTGGGGCTTGCACTTGGGCTACAAAAGAAGTGGGTGTACTATTTCCAGTTGGAAATAAATCTGGACAACTATATCCCTGGAAACCACATGGGAGAATGTACCTAAGGATGGAGTGTCATGATGCTAAATAAATGAACACAAAGAATGAAGAAAACAAACAACTCCTGGTCTGTAATTTAAACACCAAATTAAGGTTTATCTGACCCTTTAATTATTTAGCTGTTCAGAGAATTTTAAAAAGTGATTTGCTTGAATTAATCTAGTTGGAGTAGCATTATTATTATTATTATTATTATTATTATTTTGTGACATATAAAGTACACATTTCAGATATCTAAAACTATTCCCTAAGACTACCACATCATTCTTGTGTATCATTTCATTTTAAGAGGATGGATCTAATCTAAAATGAAAGTAAGTGGATCAAATTCTCCTTAGATACTGAGTTTCCACCATGACTATGTCCACAGATAATGGTCAATTAAAAAAAAAATCAACCACTGAGAAAAGTCATATCATATTAATGACACCAAATAGCATAAAGATTATGTGCAATACACTAAATTCTGCATCTGTATTGGTGTATTATGTGAATAAAAATCTTGGTTTCCTACAACTGATGCTTTTTCTTCCATCAGCATGGGCTTTTATTCTATCAATAAACCATCAAAGACTTACAAGTTGGGTAACACCATTTATGAAATTGAATTTTAGATAAATTAACCTTTAAAAGTTCTTGTTGAATTACATTTTTGTATTTTTTTACTGATTACAATCTTCTTTTGTAACTCCTCTAAGTATGCAACCCTAACCTGCTTTTCGTTTATAGTCCTGTAAGGTAATATCAAATGCCACTCCCTATTGCATTTGCCACAGTGTATTTCAGAGCTTGATAAACCATTTCACTGGAAATTTTCATTTCAGAAAAATATACAATTTTTCCTTCTTCTGTGAACAATTTGTAGTAATATGCTTAATGAATATTTGTTCACTGAATTCAATTGTAGGATTAAAGGCAGCTATATAATATAAAGTAAATCTACAAGATATATTATTAAAAGAAAATTGTCAATTTCGAAAGGTATATATCAACAGCAGGAGTCAATTCTATAAAATGATTAATAGGATTTTCAAGACAGTCAAAAATATATTCAGAATGTTTCCTTGTCTATGCCAGCAACCGCATAATTCTGACTGAGGGCCAGCGCATGAAAGGTCTAGTCATATTGATTAATTTAAATGGCATTGTGTGAGTGTGTGTGTGTGTTTGTGTGTGTGTGTGTGTGTGTGTGTGTGTGTGTGTGTAGTGATGACAACATCAGAAACAATGTAAATATTGTTAATGTATTTGTATTTTCAGGTTGCATTGATACTCAGCTATATTCTTGAGACCAAACCACTGCAATAGAGACAAGAGAGGATTCATGATTATTCTCTTGCTTTCAAGATGCTAAGGAAGTAAACTTCTATCTGCATAAATTAACTTAACACATAGATAGCCACAGAACCAGTTAAGTTGTTCCTCTTAACTAAGATGGATAGGCAGTGGGAATGCTTATTTGTTAAAATGGGTTAGTATTCACTAACTATGAGCGGTTTTGTTTCCTTTTCATTCCATAATTGTTTAATTATATTAATTTGTGAAGACACAAATTAAGAATAGATATTGTGGCCTCGTGCGATGGCTTATGCCTATAATCTCAGAAATTTAGGAGGCCAAGGTGAGAGGATCACTTGGCAAAACCCCATCTCTACTAAAAATACAAAAAATTAGCTGGTCATGAGGCTACATGCCTGTAATCCCAGCTATTTGGGTGGCAGAGGTTGCAGTGAGCCAGGATCACACCACTACATTCCAGCCTAGGTGACAGAGCTCGAGACTTTCTTCACAGAATTGGAAAAATTCACCTTAAATTTCATATGAAACCAAAACAGAGCCTGCATAGCCAAGACAATTCTACCAAAAAAAAAAAAAAAAGAAAAAAGCTGGAGACATCACACTACCTGATCTCAAACTATACTACAAGGACACAGTAATCAAAACAACATGGTACTGGTACCAAAACAGATATAGAGAACAATGGAACAGAACAGAGGCCTCAGAAATAATGCCACACACCTACAACCATCTGATCTTTGAGAAACCTGCCAAAAACAGTCAATGAAGAAAGGATTCCCTATTTAATAAATAGTATTGAGAAACTGGACCCCTTCCTTACACCTCATACAAAAATTAACTCAAGATGCATTGAAGATTTAAACATAAGACTTAAAACCATAAAAACTCTAGAAGAAAACCTAGGAAATACCATTCAGGATATATCCATGGGCAAAGACTTCATGACTAAAATACCAAAAGCAGTGGCAATAAAAGCCAAAATTTATAAATGGGATCTAATTAAACTAAAGAGCTTCTGCACAGCAAAATAAACTGTCATCAGAGTGAACGGACAACTTACAGAATGGGAGAAAATTTTTACAATCTACACACCTGACAAAAGGCTAATATCCAGAATCTACAAAGAACTTAAACAAATTTACAAGAAAAAAGCAAACAAACCCCAGCAAAAAGTGGACAAAGGATATGAATAGACACTTCTCAAAAGAAGACATTTATGTAGCCAACAAACATATGAAAAAAAGCTCATCATCACTGGTCATTAGAGAAATGCAAATCAAACCCCAATGAAATACCATCTCACACCAGTGAGAATAGCAATCATTAAGAAATCAGGAGACAATAAATGCTGGAGGGGATGTGGAGAAATAGGAATGCTTTTACATTGTTGGTAGGAATGTAAATTAGTTCAACCATTGTGGAAGACAGAGTGGCAATTCCTCAAGGATCTAGAAATAGAAATACCATTTGACCCAGCGATCCTATTACTGGATATACATCCAAAGGACTATAAATCATTCTACTATAAAAACACATGCACACATATGTTTATTGCAGCACTGTTCACAATAGCAAAGACTTGGAAGCAACCCAAATGTTCATCAATGATAGAGTGGATAAAGAAAATGTGGCACATATACACCATGAAATACTATGCAGGCATAAAAAAGGATGAGTTCCTGTCCTTTGCAGGAACAGGGATGAAGCTGGAAACCATCATTCTCAGCAAACACAGGAACAGAAAACCAAATACCACATGTTGTCACTCATAAGTGGGAGCTGAACAATGAGAACACGTGGACACAGGGAGGGGAACATCACACACTGGGGAGTTATGGGGGGAGGGGCCTAGGAAAGGATAGCATTAGGAGAAATACCTAATGTAGATGATGGAGTGATGGATGCAGTCAACCACTATGGCATATGTATACCTATGTAACAAACCTGCACATTCTGCACCTGTACCCCAGAACTTAAAGTATAATAATAATAAAAGAATAGATACCGTCCCAATAGACTTATTTTAGAGGTTCTAATGTCAAAGAGTAATTATTCCAACCAATAATTTTAATTCAATCTTCACTTAAGACAGTAAAGGTTAATTGCATAACATTTGGCAACCAAAATAAATATTAAAAGTCAACAATGTAACCTAATATGTGGTTAATCATGACTACCAAGTTTATATGTTACAACAGAGTAAATACAATATTGAAAGTAAATACATTTTATTTCCACTTAACTTGATCAAAGGGCAATATGTCTTTTAAAATGTATTTTTGAAATGCTCAATAATTTTTATGTTAACCTCTTTCATTTAAGAATACGTTAAACGTTTTTATTTTCACCAACTAGTCCTCAATAAGAGTCCACCTCCCTATTATGAAGTATTTGGAAAGTAGCCATAGCAAACAATATTATGCCCTACTAAAATAATAATAACTCTTCCTCTAAGATCATGACTGACTTCTCCCTTATTCAACAAAATTGTAAAGTGAAAAAATAGACATAATCACCACTCTAAATGAATTAAGCATCACATTGACACATACTTTATTTTATTACTTAAAAGTTGCTTAGATTTTTGTTTTGGCTAAATAAATTGGAATTTGAATATATCACTTTTTCACGTAAGTGCTTGTTTTTTTTTTAATGAACATGAAGTAAATCTTTAATGAAGAAAGCACATCTACATAATGTCAATAAAACTGCTAATTAGGAAACAGTATAAACATAGATTGCATGATTAAAAATAAGTATAAAGCTTAATTATGCAAAAATGGGTTAAGCAACTTTGATAAAAAATCTACAGACATAAATATAAAGATTAGTAATTTGTAAGTTACATAGTAACAGATATTGATGTAACAAAAGCTATAAGAATACATGCATTTACAACTTTTAATAAACATTATATTTTGAAAGGATCTTTTAGTCATATGATATGCGATTATGTTAGCTCTAGTAAGAAAGAGAGAAGGAGAAGACCAGTGGGAGAGATATAGCAAAGGAACAGAATTGACTTTAAAACAATAATAATTAAATGCTAATGTCAGTATAAAAATTAAACTCTTTTTTGACTTCAGGCAAAACATAATGTCTGTGTTGAGGTTTGCAGATGTTAAATGCACGTAATAATAATACCTCAGATGGGTGCTGTGAGGCGTAATTAATTTCTCCAGAGTGCTTTGGACATGAGAAAATATATGCAGTCTGGGTATTTAATCATTATTACTTCTCCAAAGGTTTTCTTTTGATATTGCCTAGGGAAACTAGATGGAAGACTACCAAATTACCGAACCCCTAGAAGGAGTTAGAAATACATTGTATTGAAGAGTAAGGCAAATGAAATAAAAGCTAGACCTTAAAAACAAACATTAAACAAAAGAAGTTGGCCATTTGAGAATGTCAAGGAGGATTAAATGAATTAACATTATAATTTACAGTTAAAAATATATAAATGCATGCTAATGGTTTTGAAAGAGGAAGAGGAGGGAGAAAAAAGGAAGAAAAAGTAGAGAGAGACAGGGAGAGAGAGAAAAGAGGGAGACAGGTAGATGTTAAATCTCTCCTTTTTTAATAGATGAAGGAAAGGAAAACAACGGAGTATGAATCAAGGTCATTGTGATATACTAGTAAATTGGCAAAAAGTCAATTCAGAAGGTTATGAAAAAATTTTAAGTGTTGGGAGAGCTCTCAGGTTTCTTAAAAATCACAAAGAAAAATTTCTGCAGCAGAATTAAGATTAATATTTAGACATCAATTTTTCATGAGACTTGTCTCAGAGAAATGATATAACATTGGTTCTAATCAGGGCTGAATTTATAAAGATATTTGTGAGGAAATATTGAAAATAAGAAGGGTGTTTAACAGATAAGAAGTGCTCAATACAATTTTAGGAATTATTATTATTTAAATTATAATAATACATGAACTAAAGTTCCACTCATTTTGTGCTTTTTTCTTTAAATATTTCATGTTTAAATTATTAACTGTAAATGCCTAACACTTCAAGAGCAATTTCAAATCATAGTTTGAGTGATTCTGAAGTTTCCTAGGCTGTTTTGGAAATTGGAACATATTTTCCTCACAAAAGCAATGTTATATTGAATATTGTTTTTTCCAGAGGAAGTTGCCACTTTAAAACATGGGTAGCAGAAAATAATTCATTTATCAGCTATTTGTTGAGCAACTGATTTGTACAATTTGTTTGTGAGATACTGTACCAGGAATAAAGACTAATAGAAGTTAATTTAACACAGTTTATTATCTAAAAAGGGGGGAATTCAGACACATAAATATGTGAATAAGTTACATTTGATAAATGCTATACAAGAATAGGTGTCAAGTGATATGAGATTTCTGAAGATATATTTGCAATGGCAATTCATAAGAGAAAAAACATGTTTAAGAAAGTACTTCCTTCTATCATATTCACTCCTCTGTACTTTTTACATCTTCTCAAGCCAAAGGCTGCACACTGAAAGGTCCCCCCATTTATAACAGTGGAAAGAAGTAGTAAGAAGAGCTCATTGGATTATCTCTCTCTGTCCCTTGCTTCAAAAGTCCCTTTGGTTGTAGCAGAGAACATGAGTTTAAACATTAATTTCAAAGACAATATCCAGAGGATTGCTTGGATACTGGGGCAAAAATGTCCAACTCTGAGAGAAATTCTTAAATGAAATAATAAAAATAATTTATATTAAAAGATCTCAATTACTCTACCAATCTGGTTTGTTCTATATATAGCTAAGTATGGGCTCAAGTTGGTTATTTAATGACTATTAAGAATCAAAACATACGAACATAGAAAACTCTGAAAAGTCAGTAGAGCACAATGTGAGCAGAGCAGAAAATTAGGTATAAGTTTGCCACTTCATACTTCAAAACAACTCTGTAAATAAACAACTTGAGTGTATCAGATCCCAGTGGGAATTCCTGATCTTACTAATGATAAAAAAGATTTTTGGATCAGAGGTTGGCACATAAGTGTTAATTAACAGTATTCTGTATTCATTTCTTAGATACCCAGTTATCTTAGTTTTATTTAACAAATTTATTATTTTTTTTCCAGCATTGTGTTGTAGACTGGAAATGCAAAATGATAAAGACACAATTCTTCCTCACAAGACATTTATAGTCCAGGTGAAAGAGAGAACAAATAAAACAATACTTGCTGAACCCTGAAGCTTGTTAAAAAGTGCTCAAAACTTGAGATCAGCTATCCCTTTAAAAGGGAGGTCTGGGTCTTTCCAGTCAATATTATTTTAGAAAAATGTATGTTTCAGGCAAAGTCATTCTCATATTGATCACTGTGAGAATCTCACTTTATGAAGAGATCTGCCCAGAACAACATAACGCTTTTTTACTGTTTTTGATTTATCAATTCATCTTTTATATTTGGATGGGAATTATTTGTGGGCCAAGATGGATGAGTCTAATCTAAATCCTCATTATA
Organism: Cacajao melanocephalus; assembly: GCA_963573385.1. Taxonomy (NCBI): domain Eukaryota; kingdom Metazoa; phylum Chordata; class Mammalia; order Primates; family Pitheciidae; genus Cacajao; species Cacajao melanocephalus. The sequence continues at coordinate 102,719 of CAUYLG010064518.1, forward strand.
GGTCATCATCATCAAAATCTAAAACTTTTAATTACACTCCTCAAGAATCATGTTAGGTGGAAACAGAAATCATATTTCAATTTTCAGTTTTATAGAGAGAAAGCTGTATCCAAGTCCTCTTCTGTTTAAATTATACATTATGAGCCTAATTCATGTTTGGATGCTCACCAGGTAACACAATATTTGGCATCTAAGTATACAATATATGTAGAATGAATAAACGAATAGCTTCATTGTTGCTTTTCAATTAAATGCCAACTTCCTTGTCATTGATGTACTTTCATTGGGTCCTCAACTTTCCCCCATGTATTTCTGCAAATGCTTTCCACACTAATAGAGTTAGCTTTCTGCTTTGAAATCTGATTATGACTGTTCTTCAAAAATACCTTTGTTGGTTCCTGGTAACTCAGTTAAAAACTCCTTCCCATGTCATCTAGGTTTACTTATGCTCTGACCTCCTGCCTTGACAGGCTTTCTCAGCACATGATGGGTTCCTGTTCTGGTCACATGCAACTGCTCACAATCTTTGGAATACCACATTCTCTTCCGTACTTTCATGCTTTAGTGTGAACTCTCCTAGTCTGCAGTAGCATTTCTCCATTTCACTGCTTGGCAAATGCTCACTCACGCTTCAGAATTTGCCTGATTTGTGAACTCTTTGAAGCTTTCCCAGATGACTAAGTCCTTTTTGGTGTTCTTTGGTGTTCTCTTTGCTGTTCTATAGTGTTTTGGTTAAATCTATAATATTGTAATTCCATGTTTGTTTATTTATCTTTCCTGCTGAGCTGTGAGATAGAAACCATGTCTCCTTTCATTTTGTATTTCTTGTGTAGTGCTAGACTGTAATAAATCCTGATGAATAAAGGAACAAATGAATGAATGAATTGATTAATATATAGTTCTTAGGGAACAATGGGAGGAAATCCCTAGATCTATGCCAGCATCTATTCCCCTGACAGAAATCAGAACATTTTAATATAATAGATTCACAGAAAGCTGAGCCAGCTTTGTAAAATTGTACTGCTTTCCTATTTTGTTGGTTTTCTCTTTAAAATGTTTATAAAGTACTTTAATATTGTTAATACTTATATCTTGTGCTTACTTTTAGAAAAGTTGAGGCAACCTTCAGAGAGAAAGAAATATGAGACAGACATAAAATTTGAGATAAGATAGACATAACTAATGGGATAAGCCATCAGATGGCCTTCTGTACTTAGCACAATTTACTGGAAGGTAAAGAGTGGGCAAATATAGATAAAAGAAAACAATGTATATAACACATTATATTTTCTCCAGAAACGTACACTTTTGAGACCTTGTCAGGATACTAAATTTAGTAACAGCTGGAGTAGCAAGCATTTAATTAGCACCATTTCAGCACTATCTCTGGCTGATTTTGGAATGATCCAAACTAAAGCTTTATTTCTTTAAGGTTTTAAACTTTGGTTAAAATTGCTAAGACTTTCACAGAGGTACAATTTGGATTACTTATAGGCATTTGACATTTTAAAGTGATTAGTAGCTAAAGGCAAATATTCCTGGAAGGTAGAGGATAGAGTTTGTTGGAAAGCAAGTTTTAAAGAAAAAGTACTATGACTGATTACGGTAACTCCTGGTTTGCCCTGGACAGTTCCAGCTTATACTCATTGTGTGATTGTAGTCATTAATAGTATCCCTTATCATTCTCAGAAGTGTACTGGTTTGAACAATAAGTCATATTGTCACCTTAACAATGATAAAAAGGAACAATGGTTGTGATGAGACCATAAGCTCCTGAATGTGCTAAAAACAAATTTGGAGAACATAACAGCTGACCTTGATTTCTTAGGACTGATGCCTACAATTCTAAAAAATGCTTTACCTACACATCTAATTTATGCAATTCAGAAATGTGGTAACAATGAAGAAAAACCCCTTTTGATCTTTCCAAGTGATGAATTTTTGAATCCATTACTTCAGCTTACATTGCTGTGATTGCAAATTAAAACACTTAGTGTCTGAAGTAGATTACTTATTAATGTAAATCATTGTCTAAACTCATTTATTCTTAGAATTATGATTACATTGTGATGATAGTTTGATTGATAGCTAGGTGAGAAATAGTCTTGATCAGTAATGAAAATGTAAGCACACAGTGATAAGACCTGACCTTGCTTTATAGATTATGGTGTCATTGACGCAGATGTAAGCAAAGGGGTTGGGGGAAGAAATATTCCAGGGATCCATAAATATGCTTATATGGCATTTTGAAGGCTTTTTGAAGTAGAAAATCAACTAATATTTAAAATGCCTAACAATTCATTTTATAAAATTCAAGTCTGCGGCTCAAAGACTGATTAAATAATCCTTTCAATATGGTGGAATGTCAAAAATGCAGCTGTTCTACCAAATTATTCAGGGAGGTCCTTGGTACATAAAGTGTTCAATAATAATCTTTATATAACAAAACAAAATCAGATATGGAATTATACACTAATGAACTGCTTACTCATATAATAATTATTATGTAAAAAGCCCAATACACATGAGCCAATTTAGTGCATGGTATTTTGCAAATGCAATTTTGTAAATCTTTCAAAAGAATGAGGTTATACTAGGCACTTCAGGAGAGAAATTATTATATTTCCAAAATTTGAGAGACCCTTGGAAGAGGAGAAACCCTTAAATATTTTTCAGAAGAATGACTCTCAATATAATCTTGCTATGCAAATCAAATGTGAAAGGAAAGATGTTGTAATGTATTTAATAAAATTTGTCAAAAAAAATGCCCAATAGGACAAATCAACCTTAACTCATTCTTTGTGTATTCTAAGAACAATTGTACCATTACAACTAAAACTTAAATTTTAAGTTTTAAATAAAAAGCAATGAATTTATTTCAATAAATTTTATTTATTTTAAGATAAAAAACTTGTGTAGTTATTTTCATTCACCAGTTATCGCAGAATTTTAGACAGTCTTAAGCAGGTTCAATTTAAATGGATTTTTTCCAGTGCCATTCATCTTGAAGTATCAAGACTTCGTATCATTTCCTAAGTCACTTACTGAATATATAGTGACTGAATATCCATCTGAAAATAGTTCTATACTGAAAGCTTGCAATGGTTCAGGAAATAAAGATTATACAAATTAGCTAAAAATATCTAAGTAATTTAAAAATGATTATATGATAAAAACACTGCATGTAAGGGTGAAAGGTCAACATAAGAAAGTATTTTTAACCATGAATGTTAAAAAATAATAGATTTTGAAACAGAAAACCCACTCTTTGAAATTCTATATTTATTTAAATAGATCACTGGTTCTAATTCTCTCCTTAACACAAGAAAATCTCTCTTGTGTTTTCTTGAGCTTTCATATATAATTTTCTGCAATTTCCTATTCTTCCATAAGAACAGCATTTGACTTCAAGTCTGCTTTTCCTTCATCCCATTACAGTTATGGATGAATAGTTGCTGACCTCCTTACTAATGCCATAAACCTAGAGCACATTGCATTCTTCAGTTTGCCATTATTTCCACAAATCGTTTTTACTGGTACTTAATTCATGCATCTTGTAAAATTCATTGATCATGCAGGAAGACAGAATGAGAAGAAATTCAACTTATCATTTCAAAACTAACTACACTATAACTTATGAGACCTCCAGGAAAAGTCTTTTAACTTCTTTGAATAGAAATTTCTCACATATAGGACAGGTAGGATGAAAGTGGTTATTATGTTCTAGCTCTAAGATTCAATGTGCACCAGTAAAGTTACATCACATTTATAATTATCAAAAAAAAATCGAGGAAACCTCAGTCCATGAACAATATTGTATGTATCGTATAGCATTGTATAGCTAATACTGCATAGTGTTTTTTTCTCATATACTATAAATATACATTTGTTTTAGGTATCTGAATATTAAATGTTAATCATTCAATTTTAAAATACCATTTTATATTTTGTACTACATTTATAAACTCTCCAGGAATCTGGATATCATACATATTAACACTAAACTCTTACATAATTACATATTGTGGATAAATGAGATACCACAGGAGCATAATTAAAGGAAATGCAATGCAAATCTTATTCAACATTCTTGCTAATACTGATATCAATGGCCACAAAGCATTCCTTGGAAGAAATTTTTATTGGTAACAGAGAATATAGGTTGGATATTTCCAAAATATCTGTATACAGATATTTTGAATTTTTAAAAATTCTAGTCTCAGATCTTTTTGGTACAACTAGTTCATGGTACATCATTCTGATACAAAAAAATGAAAGACATTTAAAAATATTTATGTCCTTCAGTATACACTGGCAAATCTATCTCTACATATTTTATTTCCATTTTAATAATTAGTTTTCCTTACGACCTCTTGGCCATGTTTTGATGAAGAGCTAATAATAATTTTAAAAATTTCTTATTCATGATATAAGGCTTTGATGTTTTTGCATTGTTTTTCTCACTTAAATGATAAATGCCAGAAATTACTCCTTATTATTTATATTGACCTTACTCATTCTTTTTTATAGCTGAAACACTGAAGGTTCTAAGGTGAGTTAAATATAATTTTTCAAGATGTCTAGTGAGGATGATGCACACCTAAACAAAAACAATTAATAACATTTTAAAAGTGACTTTATTGAAGGTATGTAGTCTGTTAAATTTCAAAAAGGAATAGTTTGTATACTTTCGCAAAAGAAGTCAGGTTGAGATCAATACAGCAGGTGATGCTTAAACTGGTTAGGAAAGTAGGGGTTACCTAAGAAAGAAAAGTTTGGTGAAGTGCTTGACAGACATGGTGAACAACACATAACAGAAGGTCTAGATGGAATGTCCTTGCAGAGTGGGGAGTGTCATAAGTACTTCACACACAGTGGTTATTCCAATATAGTTGTTAAATTTAACTCACAAAAAGTAAGTGCAACAGGTTTAAAAATGTTGAGTACTTCTGCATGTTTGGCCATGAGAAGTATGGAGGGGAGAATCAAAGACTATGAAGCTAGATAAGTAGATTTACAATAGTTAGAGAGGAAATGTTTTTCTTCTTATTCTTTTATGACATGGATTTATGAGGCAGTAGTTAAAGCCATTATAATATATAGCTTTTCCAAGCAAGAGTTCAGAGGATAAAAGGACAGAGCTGTAGTGAATTTCTCTAACAGGACAGAAAGAAGGCTAGTAGTCAGCAAAAGAAATTATGAATAGAGTGTCTAGAAAGGCAGAAAATCAGGATGTGTCACAAACCAAAGGCAGAGCATGTTTCTAGTAGGAAATTATTAATTTTGTAAAATCCATAGGGACTTAGCCATCTATAGGATCTCAACTGAGATGTTTAAAAAAAAATGGTGTCATATGTAAGAAACCATTGTCAAGAGCAATGTCATGAAGCTTTCTCCCTGTTTTCTTCTCAGAGTTTTACAATGTCAGGTCTTACAGTTAAGTCTTTAATCCATTTTAAAATGTTTGTGTATGTGTGTGTGTATGATGCAAGATAAGTCCAACTTCATTATTCTTAATGTAGATAAGTATTCTTCCAATCACCATTTGTTGGAAAGACTATCATTTTTCCATTGTGTATTCTTGGCACCCTGTTGAACATCAGTTCACCATATAAATATGGATTTATTTCTCTCGTGTCTATTTTGTTACATGAGTCTATTGTCCACCTTTATGCCAGTACCATACTGTTTTAAGAAGCAACAAATGCAAAAATAGACAAGTGGTATTGCAACAAACTGGAAAGCTTCTGCTATGCAGTAGGAACAATCAAGAGGGAAAAGGCAACCTATGAAATGGTAGAAAATATTTGCAAACTATATGTCTGATAAGGGTAAACATCCAAATATATAAGAAACTCCTACAACTCAACAGCAATTTTTTTAAAAAGCAAATGGTAACAGACTTAAATAGACATTTCTCCAAAGAAGACATACTAGCCACCAATGGGCATATGAAAAGATACTCAGCATTACTAATCATCGGCAAATGAAAACAAAAATCACAATGAAATACTTTCACAATTGTGGTAATTATAAAAGCAAAATAAAACAACCCCACAGTCCCCACTACAGATAACAAGAGTTGTCAGGACATGAAGAAATTGAAACCCTTGTACATTGTTGATAGAAATGTAAATGGTGAAGCCACCATGGAAAACAATATAAAGATCCCTCAAAAAATTACCATATGTTCTAGCAACACTGCTTCTGGGTTTTTATCCAAAAGAATTAAAATCAGAACCTTGAAGATATGTGTGAACTCTCTCAAACAAGAATAACTTTTACTTAAAGTAGAATGAAAAAAGTCTTTCATATAGTATACATTCTTGCAGCTAAGATATATAAGACCACTTAGTTTTCCATCTCCTTCATACTCACTTCCCACAAAATCATACACAAAAGCTGATGTAGAACTGATTGAGGAGGACCCAGATTTCTGGTTAAATTGCATCATTATTCACAATAGCCAAGATCTAGGAACAACTTAAATGCCCTTCAGCAGATAAACGGATAAAAAGATTGTGGTATACACATAATACAAAATGTTATTCAGCCATAAAAAAGAAAAAAATATCCTGCCATATGTGGCAACAAAGATGAACCTAGAGGTCACTAGGCTAAGTTGAATAAGCCAGGCACAGAAGAATAAATGTTGCATAATTCCACCTATATGAGGTATCTAAATTAGTGAAACTCGAAGAAGCAGAAAGTAGAATGATGGATGCCAGGGGTTGTAGGCAGGGGCAAATGGAGAGTTGCTGTTCACTGTGTATTAAGTATTAATTATACAAAATGAATAAGTTCTAGAGATCTGCTGTACAACATTGTGACTTACAGTTAATTTTTTTTAATTTTTTTTTTTTACTTTAAGTTCTAGAATACATGTGTAGAACATGAAGGTCTGTCATATAGGTATACATGTGCTATGGTGGTTTGCTGCACCTATCAACCTGTCATCTAGGTTTTAGGACCTACATGCATTAGGTATTTGTCCTAATGTTCTCCCTCCCCTAGATCTCTACCCAATGACAGGCTTGAGTGTGTGATATTTCCATCCCTGTGTCCATGCGTTCTCATTGTTCAACTCCTATTTATGAGTGAGAACATGTGGTGTTTGGTTTTCTGTTCCTGTGTTAGTTTGCTGAAAATTATGGTTTCCAGCTTCATCCATGTCCCTGCAAAAAAACCCATGAACTCATTTTTTTTTTACAGTTGCAGAGTATTCCATGGTATATATGTGCCACACTTTCTTTATCTAGTCTATCATTGATAGGAATTTGGCTTTGATTCAAGACTTTGCTACTGTAAACAGTGCTGCCATAAACTATGCATGCATGTGCCTCTATAGTAGAATGACTTATAGTCTTTTGGGTATATACCTAGTAATGGGATTGCTGGGTCAAATGGTATTTCTAGTTCTAGATCATTGAGGAATCACCAAACTGTCTTCCACAATGGTTGAACTAATTTACACTCCCACCAACAGTGCAAAAGTATTTCTATTCCTCTACATCCTCACCAGTATCTGTTGTTTCCTGACTTTTTAATGATTGCCATTTTAACTGGTGTGAGATTGTATTTCACTGTGGTTTTGATTTGCATTTCTCTAATGACCAGTGATGATGAGCTTTTTCTCGTATGTTTGTTGACCACATAAATATCTTCTTTTGAGAATTGTCTGTTCATATCCCTCACCTTTTTTTTTCATGGGGCTGTTTGCTTTTTTCTTGTAAATTTGTCTCAGTTCTTGTAGATTCTAGATATTAGCCCTTTGTCAGGTGGGTGGATTGCAAAAATTTTCTCCCATTCTCTAGGTTGCCTGCTCACTCTGATGATAGTTTCTTTTTCTGTGCAGAAGCCCTTTAGTATAATTAGATCCAATTTGCAAATTTTGGCTTTTGCTGCAATTGCTTTTCGTCTTTTAATCATGAAGTCTTTGCCCATGCCTCTGTCATGAATGGTATGTTATAGGTTTTCTTCTAGAGTTTTTATGATTTTAGGTTTTATCTTTAACTTTTTGATCCATCTTAAGTTACTTTTTGTATAAGATGTAAGGAAGGGATCCAGTTTTGTATTCTGGATTTGGCTAGCCAGTTTTTCTAGCACCATTTATTAAATAGGGAGTCCCCTCTCCATTGCTTGTTTTTGTCTGGTTTGTGAAAAATCAGATGGTCGTAGGTGTGTGGTGTTATTTTTGAGGCCTCTGTTCTGTTCCATTGGTCTATATTTCTGTTTTGGTACCAGTACCATGCTGTTTTGGTCACTGTAGTTTTGTAGTATGGTTTGAAGTCAGGTAAGCTGATGCCTCCAGCTTTGTTCTTTTTGTTTAGGATTATCTTAGCAATATGGGCTCTTATTTTGTTCCATATGAAATTCAAAGTAGTTTTTTCTAGTTCCATGGATAAAGTCAATGGTAGCTTGATGGGAATAGCAGTGAATCTATAAATTACTTTGGGCAGTACGGCCATTTTCACGATATTGATTCTTTCTATCCACGAGCATGAAATGCTTTCCATTTGTTTGTGTTTTCTCTTATTTCCTTGAGCAGTGGTTTGTATTTCTCCTCAAAAAGATCCTTCAAGTCCCTTGTAAGTAGTATTTCTAAATATTTTATTCTCTTCATAGCAATTGTGAAAGGGAGTTGATTCATGATTTGGCCCTCTGCTTGTCTATTATTTGTGTATAGGAATGGTTGTGATTTTTATTATTCTGTCTTAATTATTTCAGGCTGCTATACAACATATTGTAAACAGGGTAGCTTAAAAATAACAGAAGTTTCTCTCTCACAGTTCTGGAGGTGGGAAAATCCAAAATCAACGTGGATTCAGTGACTGGTAAGGACCCACTTTTTGCTTAAATATAGAAAGTGCCTTCTTGGTGTGTCTTCACAAGGTAGAAAAGGTGAATAAGCTCCCTCAGGTGTCTTTTATGAGGGCAGTGGTCCCATTCATGAGGGTCACCTCCCACAGGCCTCACCTCCCAATACTATCACCTTAGAGGTTAGGATTTTAACATATAAATTTGAAGGACGGACACAAACATTCAGACCATAGCATGTACAATTAAAATTTTTGTTGACAAGATACATGTCATGTTATCTGTTCTTACTACAATAATAATTTAAAAGGCCCCCCCATCAAAAACTTATTTGGCAATTTAGGCAAGATAGATAGATAGATAGATAGATAGATAGATAGATAGATAGATATAGCACAAAAAGTTGATCCTAAGTTGTAGTGGGTTAAGGAATGAATAGGAATTAAAATTAAAGAAACCAGTGAAAATTTTTCAGGATATTGTGAAATAGAAGAAAGCTGTTGAAGAGTAGTCTCTAAGCAGATAAAGAGCAACAGAATTAGTAAGCTTGACAGAAATCAACAGAAATAATTCCACGTAAGAGATAGGAAGAAAAATGTCTTCCAGGTGATGCACATTTCTGCCACCGAGAGGCTCAGGGTATAGGACAGACTGAGTTACTACTTACTTTTCCACTTTGGCTCCTCACACTTATCTCTCACAACAAACACACACAAAATCTAATGTAGAAGTGGTTTCAGGAGAATCCAGATTGCCGGTAATTTTTTGAAAATTATAAAACACCTTGTTAGTAATTTCTCATACTGAAATGACTTCTGTGGAAGCTTATAATGTCATAAGCGTATACTATCACAGTCTTATGATGTAACATTTCTCATTAATGCCTCCTTTTCCATTATCAGTAGAGACCAAAAATCTTTGATAGGCTATTCTGGATGCAAATAGAAATACACAAAAGATCTAGTTAGAAAATCTGTGTTTAAGTCATTAGAGCTTATTCTCTACACATTGTGAAAAGCTGTAAGGCTCTTTTTTTCTCATGAGAGTGCAATCTGTACAATATGCTAAAAGTACCGTTTGAATACTGTGCTTTAAGAAATATACATTATTTTTTGCCTATCACTTGGTTGTGTTGTACTCTAGAGATTAATAGGTGAGAGAAGTTATTTAAGAATCACATATAAACCAAGTTGTGTGATTTTGATCTGCCCAAATTAATGAAATAGAAACATAACTCATCTACTGCCAGTCTCAATTATTTTTAAAAAAATCTCATAGCTGTACCTTATTATAAAGAGAACATTAATAGAAGTCATTGATATTTCATTACCATATATCTTCTTATATGAGAACTGATTCTACTGCAAGGAAATGAAGAAGGCTGACTACTGAGTAAGACTGACATAGTTTTCCCATAGAGAATGTGAACAGCAGAGCAGGACTTGCTTAATGGATGCATGGCCTGTATAGTCACACAGGGCTCCATTCTCAGAAAGGCCTCTATTTTCATTTAGTGCTTTTCTGTTGCAACCTTGAAATCCTTAGTAATTTTGAACAAAGGATTTTATTTTGCAGTGGGCTCTACGAATGATGCAGCTGGTGTTAGGGGACATAAACACATACTTAGTACATATTCTTAAGTGACTGTGTATGTACACTTAAGAATATGTGTGTGAGTGAATGTGTGCTTATTTGTATGTGTAGCTGAAAGAAAAAATAAAAATGGCATTTAAAAATAGCAAACTAAATATTAATAGACAAAAGTAATTAAGCTTGCAGTGGAAATTGTTTGAAATAATTTCCTCATATTGTAAATTATATGGCAGTTATTAAAGCTTACATTCTCACCAAAATATAAAAAATAAGAAGAAGACATACGAGCAATAATTTTCAAATTGGGAGATCAGAAGATGAGTCTTCTTCAATCAATGATATGTTTTAATTAAGAGCAAGAGCATATCAGTCTTAATGAAGAATCATTCTTTCTAATTTTTAAATAATGCTATGTATTAAGTCAGTCTCCAACAAGGAAAAAAGTGTAACAACATCTCAGCCATTGGGATTGATGTTTCCTTGTGATTTTGTGATTATGTACATTTATACAGAAACTTCAAAAAATCCTTTGGGAAATACCAGAATACATACTATTATAATTATATCATAGAGGTTTTTATTTTTCTGATTTTTAGAGAAGACAGAACTGCCTCTTAGTAATGTGAAACTTCATTTAACATTTAAGATATAAATTGGATTTTTAAAATGTTTTTCTTTACAAGGGAAAACAGTTTTTACCATTTGCTTTTTCTTTTAAATACTTGCATCATATAAATAAAATCACTGTGATAAACACCTGCTTCAATTTTTCATACCTCATGGAATATGCCAAGTAAAACAATTGCCTGTCCCTGGTGCCAATATATTTCATTAAAAACAAATGATTAAACAAGATAAGATAAACAGATGTACAAGCAAGCAAATCTGATACAACTGCAAGGTAAAATCATTTCCTGAAGAAGACCTTAAATCTAGGAAATGATCTGTTAGGCAATGTTATTAAATATAGCATACTAAACTTAATTTTTATGAAAAGGTTGTCATATAAAAAGAGACAACCAAAAAGGAATGAGCATTTAAAAAATTCATCTGAGATGTACTTTTGGAAATTTTAGATTATTAAATGGACTACAACAATTTGTGCATACCACAGTGAGCTCTGTCTCTGTTATACTTAAGGATTACTGTTGAACGAATGTCACTGACAGCCTAAACCAAATCTAGAACTTCTACATCAGAAAGAAGTTTATAGAGATCATCAGATCTTGAAGAATGATGCCTTACTCTAAATACATAATTCCCATGCCATTTCTGCATGTAACAAATTAATGCATAGATATTAGAACAGTTCGACTTGAATTTACAGAATACAATCAGAGATTACTACACACAACTCTATGCATATAAACCAGTAAACATGAAAGAAATGAATAAATTCCTGGACACTTGCACCCTCCTAAGCCTAAACCGGGAAGAAGTTGAAATCTTGACTAGACCAATAACAAGGGCTGAAGTTGAGATATTTTCATGTAGAATGTATGCAGTTTCCATCTCCAGAACAGTTCTCCCAACCAGTAATTTTAGATTGAGGCAATATTGGAATAACTTACTTAGAATTAAAATCAAAT
>CAUYLG010064520.1:0-16832 GCA_963573385.1 Cacajao melanocephalus
GGCCCGATCTTGGCTCACCGCAACCTCCGCCTCCTGGGTTCAAGCAATTCTACCGCCTCAGCCTCCCAAGTAGCTGGGACTACAGGCATGTGCCACCATGCCCAGCTAATTTTTGTATTTTTAGTAGAGACGGGGTTTCACTGTGTTGGCCACCCTGGTCTTGAATTCCTGACCTCATGATCCACCTGCCTCAGCCTCCCAAAGTGCTCAGATTACAGGCATGAGCTACCGCGCCTGGCCCTACATAATCCAAATTCTGGCTAAAAAGTACAAGAATATCATTTTTTGGGATTGTTTCAGTGGTAGCAATGGAAAAGAAAAGATGTCAGCAGGAAAAGATCTAAAGCACTATAAGAAAAATTCACCATGAGTAGTAGAAAGGGAATAACCTTTCCTATTTATTCCCTCATCCACCTGTCGGCTCTTTAGTATTTCTTGGTGGACTCACTTTATTTTTCTTTTCTGGCTCTTTTGGATATAATAACAAAAGTGTACTTTAGATAGCTTAAGTAAATACAGGGATTTGTGATAAGGACATGGGTATATATCTTATAAGCTAAGGGCAAGATAGTTCAGCCAGTCCTCACCAGGGACTAGAACTAGGAACTAGGAAGGAACTAGAAGCCATTGAGAATTGAAATTGTGCAAATGACCTCTTCAAGGCACAGTTCTTATGTCTCTGCTTCTGTGTGTGTGGATGTTTCATTCTTTGACCTGATGAGCTTTCTGTTTACATAGAGAAAATATGGCTTTACTAGTACCTGCTTTATATAATTTCTAAATATAAGCACCAAGTGGAGACTAACTGAAGTCAAATTTGTTAGAAGAAAGAATCTTGTTGGACATCTTGGTTTGAGACAGATTTGTCTCCAACTGTGCCCATGGAGAATTGGGGTAATAGAGCATAGGCTGCAGGAGCAATATACTATGGCCAGCTTGGGAGTTATCAGAACTGGGCAGCTTGGACTGATGAGAAACCTCAAAAAGTGTCACTGCAATTATAAGCTCTTTCAACTCCATCTATTCCCTGTTCACTTCTCCTTGTGTTTATTTCATCTTCTATCCCAGGTTCACACTCATATTTTTAAACAGCAAAAACATTTTAAAATCACTATTGTCACTTTTCCCCCCTCTTTTTACTACATTTTCTCCCTCAAGTCCATTTGCCCTAGTTGCTTCATTCACATTGGGATACCAGGCTTGAATAAAAATTTAACCATACAACAGGTCATTTCTTTATAAGTTTTATTCCAAAATATAACAGTACAAAGATTCACAAGAATATCTTACTGAATTCCATTTTAGAAGTCCAGCAAGATGATGACCAGCTTGAAAATAACCAGAAATCTCAAAACAAATTCCTCAGGGAAGTTGTAGTCAAGAAGAAAACTCAGGCTAAGAAGGATGTCAGTGACTGTGGTTCACCGGGGAAAAGAAATAATTTGCATACAAAACATGTTCCTTCAAAGAAAAGGCTTCTTAAATTTGAGTCACATGGAAAAATTTTGAAACAGAATTTAGATTTACCTGATCACTCAAGAAACTGTGTAGAAAGGAAATCTGATGCAGCTAAAGAATACAAGAAGTCATTCAACCATAGCTTATCTGATACAAGGAAAGGCAAAAAGCAAACTGGGAAGAAACATGAGAAATTATCCAACCATAGCTCATCTGACAAGTGTAACAAAACTGACAAAAAACATGAGAAATTATGCTGTCATAGCCCATCCCATACTAAACAGGATAAAATTCAAACTGGAGAGCAGCATGAGAAATCATCCAGCCTTAGCTCATCTACTAAGCATGAAAAACCTCAATCCTGTTTGAAACCCTATGAATGTAATCAATGTGGTAAGGTTCTCAGCCATAAACAAGGACTCATTGACCATCAGAGAATTCATACTGGGGAGAAACCATATGAATGTAATGAATGTGGGATAGCCTTTAGCCAAAAGTCACACCTTGTTGTACATCAGAGAACTCACACTGGAGAAAAACCATATGAATGTATTCAGTGTGGCAAAGCCCATGGTCATAAACATGCACTCACTGACCATCTAAGAATTCATACTGGAGAAAAGCCCTATGAATGTGCTGAATGTGGGAAAACCTTCAGACACAGCTCAAACCTTATTCAACATGTGAGATCTCACACAGGTGAGAAGCCATATGAATGTAAGGAATGTGGGAAGTCCTTTAGGTATAACTCTTCTCTTACTGAACATGTGAGAACACATACAGGTGAAATACCTTATGAATGCAATGAATGTGGAAAAGCCTTTAAGTATAGCTCATCCCTTACTAAACACATGAGAATTCATACAGGTGAGAAACCCTTTGAATGTAATGAATGTGGGAAAGCTTTCAGCAAGAAGTCACACCTCATTATACATCAAAGAACACATACTAAGGAGAAACCTTATAAATGCAATGAGTGCGGAAAAGCCTTTGGACATAGCTCATCTCTTACTTACCATATGAGAACTCATACAGGTGAAAGTCCCTTTGAATGTAATCAATGTGGGAAAGCATTTAAACAAATTGAAGGCCTTACTCAACACCAGAGAGTTCATACTGGAGAGAAGCCATATGAGTGTAATGAATGTGGAAAAACCTTTTGCCAAAAGTCTCACCTCATTGTACATCAGAGAACTCATACTGGGGAGAAACCTTATGAATGTAATGAATGTGAAAAAGCCTTCAATGCAAAGTCACAACTTGTTATACATCAGCGATCCCACACTGGAGAAAAACCCTATGAATGTAATGAATGTGGGAAAGCTTTCAAACAAAATGCATCCCTAACCAAGCATGTGAAAACTCATTCAGAAAAGAAATCCCATGAGTGAAGATAATGTGGGAAATTTGTTAACTAAATTGAAGGTTTTGTTGAACCTTGGAAACAGGCTGAATTTAAAGAGTGTTAGAAAGCCTTTACCAAAATGTCACACCTTATTATACATGAAAAAATGTGAAAATGGATCTTCATATAGAATTGGTGGATGGAAACAAGGTTTAAACTTGATACAAAACCTTTTATAAAGACTATTGTTTTAACAGTACTCAATTATTATAAATGATCTACATGTTCAGATAGAAATTGAAAGCTTTAAAAATTGTGAATAATTTGAATATTCAAAGCAAAGGAAGAACAAGTTATATATGTTGACAATTCCTGTGTTCTTGTTTTGTACTTAAGCACCATATATTAGAGTTGAATTTGCATATCTGTTTATTGCCTTATGTAAATGAATGTGGCCATTTGTATAAGCCTCTTTGGCATTTTTACCCGGCTCTTTCTTAATGTCTGTGTTGGCTTCTGCATCAGCAGAAATCTTTTAAAAGGGTTGTTATTTATGTAAAAAATGTTAACAGGAAAATGAGAGAAAATAAAGCAGCTGAGGATACAAATGTGCTGGTTGGGAGTGATATTCAAGATATATTGTGAAGTGTAAAAAATCAGGTTGTTGTACCCTGTGTATAGTATGTTCCCCTTTGTGTACAAAAGGGTGTGTTTGTTTAACCTCTGTGTCTTATTTCTGTATGTGTATGTATCTTTGTATGCATATATGCATGTATTTGTATGTGAATAGACTTTGAAAAAATATAGAATAAACTTCATGGTGGTTGCCATTGGGCACAGGAGTATAGGATTGGGGTCTGGGATAGGAGCAAAACTTCCTTGTATATTTGAATTTTTAAAATAATGCACATATTTTTATAATTAAGATATTTTAATATGCATAAATCAACATTATTTAAAGTTGTCACTGAGCCCCTCCACAATGTTAGACAAAGTTAAAATCTTTGTATGCTTATTCATGAATGATGATGAATCTAAAGTATGTAGTATTAAACTTGATGTTGAATTCATAAAGACATTTTCTATCAAACACCAGTTCTTTCATTAGCATAATGAATTATAATAGCACTGTGTTTCTACATTTGCCAGTTTTTCAGACTGATGATAAACTGTGATTGCAGGTCAATTAAAGTGATTTTCTGAATAATCACCCTGTTTTATCTCGTATTCAAAGCACTAACACACAAACACCTCAATTAGGGAATTCAAATGTAACAAACGTCACCCCTCCCTGTTCTCACTTAATATTGGGTATAATTTAATGGATTACTGTATTCTTTCTGAGTTAACTCAGAGTTGACCTCAGAATTACTGTGTAGCATGCATTCCAGATGGTAATATGCATCAACTTGGACTGTCATAGGAGACCTATTTGCCATTGCCCTCCTGGATTTTTTTTTACTCTTGAGCCTAGATTAAAAATACTTTTGGCTGGGCATGGTGGCTCATGCCTGTAATCCCAGCACTTTGGGAGGCCAAGGTGGGTGGATCACTTGAGGCCAGGAATTTGAGGCCAGACTAGCCAACACAGTGAAACCCTGTCTCTACTAAATATACAAAAAAATTAGCTAGGCATCCTGGTGTATACCTGTAATCCCAGCTATTCAGGAGGCTGAGGCATGAGAATCACTTGAACCCAGGAGGTGGAGGTTGCAGTGCACTCCAGCCTAGGCGACACAGTGAGACTCTGTCTCAAAGAAAAGAAACATGAAAAAACCCCACATACAAAAAAACCCCACAAAACTACTGAACTATTTTAAAATTTAAGTTGTTACACTAAAAGTAGAGACATAAGTACAGAGAAATGGTTTTTCAAAAACATTGTACCATTATTTTAATACAATATTCATTTACATAATTAATGTAAAATATTGTAATTTGGCATGTTATCTTTTCTTTATAGCACAATCACTACATTATATCATTTATTCCTCAGAACTAACATATGAGCAGTAATCAGGACTTACCTAGTTATTTCAATTCTGTTGAGTAAATATTCACCTAGACGGTAGTTTAGCATAATAATTGGCCCTAAACAAATACGTGCTTAAATGCAATCTTGGCAAATATTTATTATTTAAGTTCCTTCCTGACCTCATTTAAGAGAATTATAATGTGTTAATATAATATGTTGAGAATGGAATATGTGTTCGTGCGTGTGCATGTGCACACATGCATACACGTGCATGGGTTGAAAGCTCAACAAATGAATATATCCTCTCATTTCCAAGTAACTTATTTATCTCATGGGAAGAAAATGCAATATTAAAGCCATTTCTATGAGTAATTTCTTAACAAGTGGAAATCTAGCCCTATGCACAGAATAAGTCGTCACTGTCTAAAGCTGTACAAAGCCTGCACTTTTTAGAAGGATGAAACAGTTGCAGGTTATGGCTATGTTGAATTTCCATATGACTTGGGGAACCCATCATATTGCCATACACGGGACAGTGAGGAATATAGGTCTGCCTGAATGGTATAAATGAATGTTGAAAGCTACTTTGTGCAGTAATAAAATCAATTAAAAGTTAGCATTGATGAATGAGGAAAGGATGTGTAAATATAATTGGAGGTGAGTAGTATAAGAAAATAGACACACAGAGATAAGTCTGAATCAATGATACATAAACTTTAGTGTGCATAGAAATTGCCTGAATGATTTGTTAAAATACACACTTTAGAAATGCAAATTCTTGGGCCTCATCACAGAAGTATCGAATCAGAAACCCTGTGGATGGGGCTTGAGGATTAGCATTTTAATAAGTTTCCAGAGGATGCCTGTGCTGCTGGTCTGGGGACCACCCTTTGAGAACCACTGATCTAAATCATTGTGTAAGTAAATTTAAAAAATTACTTTTAAACTGTTTTTGAGATCCTCTAAGAAAATGAAGGTGTATAAGAGTAAATTATTATTAACTGTTTTGAAACATTTATTTATTCAAGTAATATGATCATCTAAGTGCCTGAGATACAGCAGTGTACAAAACAAAAAGAAAGCAAACAAACAAAACAAAACCCTCTTCTCATAGACCTTAATTCTAGAGGAGGACATAGGCAGTAAACAAATAACTAAAATATAAATTAAACAGATCATTGGATGGCAAAAAGCAAACCAAGGAAGGGGATGGAAGTGTTGGGGAATACAATTTTAAATATGGTGGTGGGAAGTAAGCTTACTTAGATGGTTACAAAAGCAAAGACCCAGAGAGGGTAAGATTGCAACCCACATTTATATATGATGGAAGAGCATTCCAGACATGTATTTTTTAGAATCAGGTTGTGGGAAAAGGAAGATGCTAAATTCCTCTGACATAAAGAAGAGGAAAAAATTGGAAACATTTTTCTTAAATCAAGATTTTTAAAAATAATTACGTTTGTAAGAGAGAAAACAATCTATCATATATTGCTTTTGGTAGGTGTATGTTTGTACAATCTACTAAAATGTAAATCTGACAGTATACATCAAAGTCTTATGATGCTTGGCAGTCCATCAAGGAATCTATTCTATGGTACACACTCAGGGTGTAGTATAATATTTATTGCAGAACAGAAATCAGATATACATTGCTAGTTAATTGATTAAATAAATTACGATACCTTCAAAAATTGAGTAATATGACATTAAATACCACAAATTTCAAACTATATTTAAGAAGATACAAATGATTCTATATTATTACTTTTACTCTCAGGAATGTGTTTGTTTGACTGGTGCATCTCCATGCATCGAGTAATCCAATATTGAAGAAAATCAAAGTTTTCCACAAGGTCCCCCTTCTAGCAGAATGTGCTCACATCTTTTGACCAGAAATGAGTCACATGACCACATTTAGTTTCAAAAGAGGCTTGAGGAAAGATTGAATCAATCTTTCTTTTTCTTTCTTTCTTTTTCTTTTTCTTTCTTCTTTCTCTCTTTTTCTTTCTTTCTTTTTCTTTCTTTCTTTCTTCTTTCTTTCCTTTCCTCTTTCCTTTCTTTCTTTTTTCTTTCTTTTTTGAGACAAGGTCTTTGTCACCCAGAAATGAGTATGCAGTGGTGGGATTCAGTCTTGGCTCACTGCAATCTCCACCTCCCAGGCTGAAGCGATCCTCTCAGCCTTCAAGTAGCTGGGAAAAAAGGTGCAACCCCCCAAGCTAATTTTTTTTTTTTTTTTTTTTTTTTTTTTTAGAGACAGGGTTTTTGGCATTTACCCAGGCTGGTCTCAAACTCCTGGGCTCGAGTGATCTGCACACCTTGGCCTCCCAAAGTGCTGTGATTAAAGGTGTGAGCCACCACACCTGGCCAAATCTTTAACTTTTTAACCTTTATAGTAAAGGAAGGAAGGAGACAAGGGTGTGGTGGCTCATTCCTATAATCCCAGCACTTTGGGAGGCTGAGGTGGGCAGATTGCCTGAGCTCAGGAGTTAACGACCAGCCTGGGCAACACAGTGAAACCCTGTCTCTACTAAAAAAATATAAATATATACAAAAAATTAGCCAGGCATGGTGGCATGTGCCTGTAGTCCCAGCTACTCAGGACGCTGAGGCAAGATAATTGAACCTGGGAGGCAGAGGTTGCAGTAAGCTGAGATAGTGCCACTGTAGTCCAGCCTAGGTGACAGAGTGAGACTCTGTCTCAAAAAGAAAAAGAAAAATAGATGTTGTACGAACCAATCTATAGCATCTAAAATAATTACTAAATAAAAAACAGGTTATAAAACTATGTGCATATTAGGATTTTAATTTAAATATAGATATTGTATATATACACAAATACATATATTGAACAATGCATATTATCATTATGTGGACAGTGGTTCTCCCAGGATCGTGGGTTTAAGAGTAAATTTTATGTTTTTCTAAACAATTTGTATGTTTTCATGAATCAATTTTATTTTTTAATAACATTTCTGATATGGCCAAGTGGATTCCTACTGGGCCTGGCCCTCCCACAGATAATTATAAACTCTGGACAAAACACACGCACATACACACACACACACATACACACAATGATCCAGTGGTACAGAATGAACAAAAGCATGCCTATTATGTGAAAGAGTTGAATCTTGGAAGAAAGAAATGGCAAAGAGTTATCACAATTTTTAAGGCTGTTTGCCTGAAGATAGGCTGAATTTAGTACAACAAAGGGAGATAATTTGATAGAAAAATTTTTGACATGAAAACCATAGGAAAAACTTCAGGGCAACCACAGTCACTGGAAAGTGAGGGAAGAGTCTCAGAAAAGAGGAACTCAAAAGAGTGGACAACCTAAATTCTGTGCATAAACTACCCAAGTCTCTGTATGACACCTGAGCTATGCATGCATAGTTTACACTAAGGACAAAAGAACTGAGTTTTCATTTGTGCTGCTGGCCTAGAGATAGCATTCAAAGTTTGAGTTCAATTAAGTTCATTATTTAATAAAACAAAAACATTAGCACTCTGCAGAGGAGCATAACAGAGTCCAGAATCTCCACATCTTAACCATTCATGTTATGTAGAATACAATTTTTTAAAAACTACCTGACATTCAAAGAATTAAGAAATGTGAACTCCCGTTTCAAGAAAATAGGCAATCAACCTAGGTGATGGAATGAGCATATGAGAATATTAAGGTAGATATCTTAACTATGCTTAATGAATTAAAAAGAAAATATTCTCACAAAGAATGTAGTTTGTAAAAAGCTCAGCAAAACAAATAGAAACTATGAAGAAATACAAATGAAAATTCTAGAACTGTAAATCCACTGTCTGAAATTAAAAATTCACCGAATAACTTTGCCTGCAGAATAGAAATGAGAGGGGAGCCACTTATGTTGAAATAGATCAGTAGAAATTACCCAAACAAGTAAAGGGAAAATGACTGAGAAGAAATGGACAGAACCTCGGTGACCTTTGGGACAGTAACAGAATGTCTTACATAAGTGTAGTTGAAATGAAGGAAAAGGACTCACAAAATATTTTAGAGTATAATGGCTGGAATGTCCCCAAATTTGGTGAATAATATAAATAAGATTTGAGAATCTCAGTGAATTTCAATCAGGATAAATGTGAAAAACAAACAAACAAACCTGTAAGGCACATCCTAGTCAATCTGCTGAAACCCAATGATAAAAAGAAAATTCTTGGGCTGGGTGCAGTGGCTCACACCTGTAATCCCGGCACTCTGGGAGACTAAGATGAGCTCAGAAGTTCAAGACCAGCCTGGGCAACATGGTGAAACCCCAGCTCTACCAAAAAGACAAAAAATAATTAGCCAGGCGTGGTGGTGCACACCTGTGGTTCCAGCTACTTGGGAGGCTGATGTGGGAGGCTCACTTGAGCCTGGGAGGCAGGGAGTGCACTAAGCTAAAATCACACCACTGCACTCCAACCTGGATGACAGAGTGAGACCCTGTCTTAAAAAAAACACCATTAAAAACCCCAAAGAAAATCCTCAAGGACAGAGAAAAATTACACATTAAATGTATTTCAAAACACAATAAAAACAACTGGTGACTTACCATCAAAGACTACAAGGGCCAGAAGGCAATGTATCTGTATGCTTAAAGTGTTATAGGAATGAAACAAAACTGAATTTAAAAACCTTCACCCTCAAAATCTATATCCAGCAAAAAGTATTCTTCACGAATGACCATGAAATAATTACTTTTTTTGAGATAAAAGAAAACTAAAAGAATGTATCCCCAGAGAACTGTAAGGTTCTTCAAGTTGAAAGGAAATCATAGTAGATGAAACCGCAGAAAGCAATGATGAGTATCAGAAAAGGTAAATATGTTGATAAATATAAAAGACTGGTTTTTGTTTTTAAATTCTTTAAAGTACTTAAGATTATTTATAACAAAACTTATTACCTTATGTGGACAGTAAGATATTTAAATGCAATACATATGACAAGTCTAGCATAATGAAAGGAGGGCACACCTATATTATAGCAAGTTTACAATAAATGTCATGTGATATGGTACAATATTAATTTCAAGTAGACTGTGAAAGCCAAGGATGTATAAACCAATCTATAGAGAAACCACTGAAGAGTAATGCAAAGAGCCAAAAACACAACAGAGGAATTAAAATAAACCTCTAAAAATATTCAAACGTTCCTAATGGAAGTATGAAAAGAGATACAGAGGAACAAAATCTAAGGAGACAAACAATACAAATAATAAGATGTTAGAGTTAAATCCAACCCTAACAATAATTACATTAAATGTTAATGGACTAAACATTTCAATTAAAAGACAAAAATTTTCACAATAGCTAAGAAAGTGAGACCCAATCTCTACAGCATCCAGACTTTAACTAAAAAAACACAGATATATTAAGTAAGTGAATTGAAAAAGACATACCATAGAAATAGTAAGCATAAGATGTCTGAAATGTCTATATTCATATCAGACAAAACAGATTCTTGACAATTAGTATGAGCAGAGATAAAGAAGAACACTTTAAAAAGATAAAGGGATCAACTCATCAGAAAGACCTAACATTCATAAGTGTCTACACACCTAAACACAGCTCCAAAGTACATCAAGCAGAAATTGGAAGAATTAAAGGGAGGGATCAACAATTCCACAATCATAATTGGAGATTTTAATATCCCTCTTTAAGAACCTGGTAGAACAATGAGAAAAATTAGTAAGGACATTGGTTATCTGAAGAACACTATCAACAACCTTGACCTAATTGATATTTACAGAACCTGCAACTGCAGAATATACCTTTTTTCCAAGTGCTCAGGGCGTGTGCTCTGAGATAGGAAATATATTTGACCACAAGGCAAGTCTCAATATATTTAAAATAATTGGAATCATACAGAGTATCTTATCTGACCACAGTAAAATTGTGTTTGAGTTCCCTGGAGGCAAGGGTTGAGATGGAGTTTGTCTTACTACTTTTTGTGCTGCTGTAAAAGAATGTCTGAGACTAGGTATGTAGAAAGAAAAGAACTTCATGTAAAGAGAAGTTTATTTAGCTCGTGGTTCTGCAAACTGAGAAGTTCAAGGACATGGCCCTGGCTTCTGGCACGTGCTTTTGTTCTGTGTCACAACATGACAGAGAAGGTCAAAGGAGAAGTGCACACATGAAAAGGGGAAATCCTGAAGCTGTCTTGGCTTTAAAACAACCCACTCTCATGGGAACTAATTCATTCCTGTGAGACCTAATCCAGTATCATGAGAATGTGGACTCACCATTTTGAGAACAGCACCAAGCCATTCATGAGGAATCCACCCCCATAACCCACACAACTACTATTCTAGGCTGTATCTCTCAACACCACAACATTGAAAATCAAATGTCAACATAAGTTTTGGTGGGGACAAACTATATCCAAATCATAACAGAGTTGGAGGTATCAGATATTTATTTGAGATCAATGCCCATGAAGGAATGGAGAGAAGAAGGATTGGGCAGAGGAAGAAGCTGAAATATTATTGCATGCCTAATGAAATCTTGCCAACCTGGAAAGGAGCTCTGGAGTAAATGTTTCCCCAGCTGAGTGTCCTGCATTGAGCCTTTATACCCCACCTTGCTCATTCACAAGATGTAGGCTGCTCTGCATAGGGCATGACTTTAGGTAAGGGAGCTCTCTGTAGATGAGGCCCTCCCTGAAGTGGCTGATAGCTAGAAGTTGTCTTCTGATGGCATTCCTCTTATCCAGGTGACAAGTCCTTCCTTAAAGGAGAATCTGGGCATGCAACTCTGTGTCTATTATAGTCCAGTCCTTGCTCTGCTGGTAATTATGAGGTTCAAGTACATACCTTTTTGCTAGTCTACCTTGATCTTAGAATAAAATCTGTAACTTTTGGAGCATTTCTCAACCCTTGGAGTGTCTGAAGGTTATTAAGAGAATTCATGTTATTTTTTAAAATATCAATTTTAATTTGTAGTTTTAACCAAAAAAGAAAGTAATCAGATTTTTTAAATGAATAGGTTAGAGCCTTGAAGTGCATAACAGATGACCATGGTTGGTGGATTATGGAGATGAAATCAATGTGCTCATTTGTGTTGCTGTATCACTCAGTGAAACACTGCTAGCCAGCATCATAGCGGCTATAATTGTCATACGGTTTTAAATGTTTTTATGTGCTGGGCATATATTACTTAATTTTCGCCTGAATGTCCATTGATTATGCCTGGTATGTAGCATATAGCTGTAGTACAGTTGTCTTTAAATCAGAGGGCATACATTTCTCAGGGGATTTGCAAGATGATACTTAGGGTATGAGGAGAAAAATTTGAGAATTTCTACTTTATACTCTTTTTTTTTTTTTTTTTTTTTTTTTGAGACAGAGTCTTGCTCTGTCGCCAGGCGCCAGGCTGGAGTAGAGTGGCGCAATCTTGGCTCACTGCAACCTCCGCCTCCCGGGTTCAAGCAATTCTCCTGCCTCAGCCTCCCCAGTAACTGGGACTACAGGTGTGCACCACCACGCCCAGCTAATTTTTGTATTTTAGTAGAGTTGGGGTTTCACCACGTTGGCCAGGATGATCTCGATCTCTTGACCTCGTGATTCGCCTGCCTACTGATCCTCCCAAGTAGCTGGGATTACAGGCATGAGCGACTGTGCCCGGCCCCTACTTTATATTCTTTTAAGGAACATAATATCTCAGTCAAAATCTATGTATATAATTTATGTTTTTTTTAAAAAGATACATACTGATGGTGCATGCTTTTTCTTAAACTGAGAAGTGTCTGATTTTAAAGGTTGAGGCTTCTGGGTTACGTATCATTGTTGCCAGTGTACCTCCTCATTTCCAGAGATTATTTTCTTCTGTCCTATTTCAGTTACCAAGTTCTATAGTCATATTCTAGTTTTGTAATTAACAATAACTGTACCACCTCTAAGCATTTCACCCTCTGGCCCTTATGTCCGTTATTCTAGCTCATTTGCGCTAGTATCTTGACTTCAGCAATTCTTCAGTTTCATCTACACCTCTAATACATTGACACTACTTTTGTTTCACTGTTCATTAGAGCTGTCACCTCATCTCTTACTTCTCTTTTCTTAACTTGAATTCCATGTTTCCTAAATTTAGTTCTGAACAACTGTCGTTCTATTGAAGTCCATTTGCCTACTCATTATTACCACTGGGATATCTATTTTAATAGATACCTCACACTTAACTTAGACAAATAAAAGTATTTTTTGTCATAATATATATATATAACAAAAAATTCACCACTTTATCTTTAAGTGTACAATTCAGTGGCATTAATTATATTCACAATGTTGTGCATCCATCCCCACAATCTATTTCTAAAACTTTTTTCTTATCTCAAATAGAAGCTGTATACCCATCAAGCAATAATTCCCATTCCTTTCTCCCTCACCATCACGTGAATATGTATTTTCATATATGCAGAATCACAAAATATTTGTCCTTTTGTGTCTGACTTATTTCACTTATGTAATAGTATCTACAAGGTTTGCTTATACTATAGCATGTATCAGAGCTTTTTTCCTTTTTATGGCTGAATAATATTCTGTTGTATGGATATATCATATTTTGTTTATCCCTTCATCTGTTGATGGCCACTTGGGTTGTTTCTAACATTTGGTTATTGTGAATAAAGCTGCTCTGAACGTTGATGTACAAGTATCTATTTGAGTACTTGTTTTCAGATCTTTGGGATATATACCTAGGAGTGGAATTACTGGTCATATGGTAATTCTAGGTTAACATTTGGAGCAACTGCCAAACTTTTCACAGCAGTTGCACCATTGTGTATTCTCACCAGCAGTGTATAAATCTTCACCAATACTTGTTATTTTCCATTTTGTTGATGATAGCCATTCTAGTAGGAATGAAGTGGTATCTCATTGTAGTTTCAATTTGCATTCCCTAATGACTAGTGATGTTGGGCATCTTTTCATATGCTTATTGTCCATTTGCATATCTTCTTTGGAAAAATGTCTATTTATTTGCCCTTTTTACAAATTGAGTTGTTTAATTTTTTTATTGTTGGACAAATAGAAGTCGTGATGCTACCCCTCTCCTTTGACCAAATCTGCTCTTTCTCATCTTCTGAATTTTAGTGGGCTAGTAGATGCTAAATGAGGATCAGCTTCAACTTAAAGCTACCAGCTACATTAACCTCTAACAAGAGAGTAAGCCTGTCCTTCGTAGCTTTAAAACTAGACATTGACTTCTCTGTAGCTAAGAAAGTCCTAGATGGCATCTTCTTCCGGTGTAAAGTTATTTAATCCACATTGAAAATCTGTAGTTCGGTATAGCAACGTTCATCATCAATTATCTTAGCTAGATCCCCTGGACAACTTTCTGTAGCTTCTACATCAGCATTTGCTGCTTCATCTTGCACATTTATGTTATAGAGAACACTGCTTTCTTTAAACCTCATCAACTAATCTCTGCTAGTTTCCGAACTTTCTTCTGCAGCTCCCTCACTTCTCTTAGTGTTCATAGACTTGAAAAGAGTTAGAGCCTAGCTCTGGATTAGACTTTAGCATAAGGGAATGTTGTGCATGCTTTAATCTTCTAACCAGACCACTAAACTTTCTCTGTATCAGTAATAAGGCTTTTTCATTTCCTTATCATTTGTGTGTTCACTGTTCACTGGAGGAGCACCTTTAATTTCCTTCAAGAGCTTTTCCTTTGCATTCACAACTTGACTAATGGCTTGGAACAAGAGGCCTAGCTTTTGGCCTATCTCAGCTTTTTAGATACCTTCCTCACATAGCTTAATCATTTCTAGCTTAAAAAAAAAGTTAACAATTTTTGTAGAGACAGGATATTACTTTGTTGCTTAGGCTGGTCTCAAACTCCTGGACTGAACTACCACACCTGGCCTAACTTTTGATTTAAAGTGAGAGATGTGTGACTTTTCCTTTCACTTGAACACTTAGAGGCCATTATGGAGTTATTAGTTGGCCTAATTTCAATATTGTTTTATCTCAGGGAAGAGAAAGGCCCAAGGAGGAAGAAAGAGATGGCAGAATGGCCAGTGGGTAAAGCAGGCAGAACACACACAACATTGATTAGGTTGGTTGTCTTACATGTGCATAGTTTGTGGCATTCCAAAACAATCGCAATAATAACATCCATATTACTGACAGAGATCACCATAACAGATACAATAATAATGAAGAAGTCTGAAATATTGTGAGAATTACCCAAATGTGACACAGAGACATGAAGCAAGCACATGCTGTTGGAATAATGGTACTTATAGCCTTGCTCAATGTACGTTGTCACAAACCTTTGTAAAAGGTTTTTTTGTAAAAAAATATTTGTAAAAATGCATTATCTGCTAAGTGTCATAAAGTGAAACACAATAAATAAGGCATGCCCATATATAGAAAACTGGAAGGAGTCTACAGAAAATTCTTAGAATTAATAAGCAAATTCTTTATTGAATTTGCAGGATACAAAATCAACATATAAAAATCAGTTGTGTTTCTATACACTAACAATAATCTATTCAAAAAAGAAATTAAGAAAACAATTCCATTTACAATAGCATCAAAAAGAATAAAATACTTATGAATAAACCTAACCAAGGAAATAAAAGATGTGTACATGGAAAACTACAAAACATAGGTGAAAGAAATTTTAAAAGACACACAAATGGAACGACATCTTGTATTTGTGAACAGATATTTGTTGTCTCACAGTTCTGGAAAATGGAAAGTCTGCTATCAAAGTTTCAGCATCTGGATAGGCCCTTTTTGCTACATCATTACATGATGGAAGGCATTACAAGACAGAAGGGCAAACAGAGAGAGACAGAGACAAACAAAATCAAAACAAAGGCAAACAAGAACCAATGGCATTTTTTTTTTACAGAAAAGAATCCTAAAATTCATTTGGAATCACAAAAGACTCAAATAACCAAAGAAAATTTGATCCAGACTAACAAAGCTGACACTAATTTCTAACTAACATTTTCTAATTTCAAAATCTATTACAAAGCTACATTAATCAAAACAGTATATGACTAGCATAAAAACAGACATCTAGACTAATGGAACAGAATAGAGTTCAGAAATAAACCCACAATGAAGAAAAGATAGTCTATTCAATAAATAGCGTTGGAAAAATTGGATAGCCACATGAATGAAACTGAACCCTTATGTTACACTACATGCAAACATAAAATGGATTAACGACTTAAACATAAAACATGAAGCAATAAAACTCTTAGAAGAAAACACAGAGGAAAATATTCTAGACATTGTGTTGGCCAGTGATTTATTGGATATGACACTAAAGTGGGATTACACCAAGTGGGATTACATCAAACTAAAAACCTCCTGTACAGCAAGGAACAACAAAATTAAAAGGCAAGCAATAGAATTGGAGAAAATATTTTCAGACCATATATCTGATAAGAAGTTAATATCCAGATAAGAGGTTAATATTCACCTGACAAAGGAATTCCTACACATCAATGGCAAAAAACAACCCAATTAAAATTGCGTAAGGTATCTGCATAGGCATTTTTCAAAAGAAGACATACAAATGGCCAACAGGTATATGAACAGTTGCTCAGCATCACTAGTAATCAGGGAAATGCAAATCAAAACCACAATGAGGTATCACCACACTTCTGTTAAAATAGCTATTATAGGGCGGAGAGATCCAAAATGGCCGATTAACAACAGCTCAGGATTGTAGCTCCCAGTGAAAGCACAGAGAGTGAGTGGACACCACAATCTCAGACGAATTTCTGTGGCCCACAAACTGGGAGATTCCCGGTGGAGGAGCCACACGGGTCGCCAGTGCGACTCTTTTGGCCAGCACAGCTGTTTTGCCGGCACCCCGGCACGGCGCAGCACTTCTCAGTGCGGAATATATGCGACTGGGCGCCCTTTGAGTTGGGATCCGCTGGTCCCACCCCCACAAGGAGAACAGCAATTGGAAGCGCTGAGGACCGAGAGTTTCACAGTAAGCACAGCTGAACCCGGGAAGGCCAAGCTCTGTGGGGAAGGGGCGTCTGCCAAAGGAAAACTAAGAAACAGAAAAAAC
>CAUYLG010064521.1:0-105967 GCA_963573385.1 Cacajao melanocephalus
GTCAAATGGTATTTTTGGTTCTAGATCCTTGAGGAATCACCACACTGTCTTCCATAATGGTTGAACTAATTTACACTGCCACCAACAGTGTAAAAATGTTCCTATTTCTCCACATCCTCTCCAGCATCTGTTGTCTCCTGATTTTTTAATGATTGCCATTCTAACTGGTGTGAGATGGTATCTCAATATGGTTTTGATTTGTATTTCTCTAATGACCAGTGATGATGAGCTTTTTTCCATATGTTTGTTGACTGCATAAACGTCTTCTTTTGAAAAGTGTCTGTTCATATTTCCCCTTTTTTATGGGGTTGCTGGTTTTTTTCTTGTAAATTTATGTACTTTGTAGATTCTGGATATTAGCCTTTTGTCGGATGGAGAGATTGCAAAAATTTTCTCCCATTCTGTAGGTTGCCTGTTCACTCTGATGATCGTTTCTTTTGCTGTGCAGAGCTCTTTAGTTTAATTAGATCCCATTTGTCTATTTTGTTGCCATTGCTTTTGGTGTCCTAGTCATGAAGTCCTTGCCCATGCCTATGTCCTGAATGATATTGCCTAGGTTTTCTTCTAGGGTTTTTTATGGTTTTAGGTCTTACATTTAAGTCTTTGGCAAATAATGACTCTTTAATCCATCTTGAGTTAATTTTTGTATAGGTTGTAAGGAAGGGATCCAGTTTCAGCTTTATGGATATGGCTAGCCAGTTTTCCCAACACCATTGATTAAATAGGGAATCCTTTCCCCATTGCTTGTTTTTGTCAGGTTTGTCAAATATCAGATCGTTGTAGATGTGTGGCATTATTTTTGAGGCCTCTGTTCTGTTCCATTGGTCTATATCTCTGTTTTGGTACCAGTGTCATGCTGTTTTGATTACTGAAGCCTTGTAGTATAGCTTGAAGTCAGGTAGCATGATGCCTCCAGCTTTGTTCTTTTTGCTTAGGATTGTCTTGGCTATACAGGCTCTTTTTTGGTTCCATATGAAATTTAAAGTAGTTTTTTCTAATTCTGTGAAGAAAGTCAATGGTAGCTTGATGTGGATAACATTGAATCTATAAATTACTTTAGCAGTATGGCCATTTTCACAATATTGATTCTTCCTATCCGTGAGCATAGAATGCTTTTCCATTTGCTTGTGTCTGCTCTTATTCCCTTGATCAGTGGTTTGTAGTTCTCCTTGAAAAGGTCATTCACATCCCTTGTAAGTTGTATTTGTAGGTATTTTATTCTCTTTTTAGCAACTGTGAATGGGAGTTCACTCATGATTTAGCTGTCTGTTTGTCTGTTATTGGTGTATAGGAACACCTGTGATTTTTGCACATTGATTTCGTATCTTAAGACTTTGCTGAAGTTGCTTATCAGCTTAAAGAGATTTTGGGCTGCGACCATGGAGTTTTCTAAATATACAGCCATGTCATCTGCAAACAGAAAATTTGACTTTCTCTCTTCCTATTTGAATACTCTTTATTTCTTTCTCTTGCCTGATTGCCCTGGCCAGAACTTCCAAAACTGTGTTGAATAGGAGTTGTGAGAGAGGGCGTCCTTGTCTTGTGCTGGTTTTCCAAGGGAATACTTTCAGCTTTTGCCCATTCAGTATGATATTGGCTGTGGGTTTCTCATAAATAGCTCTTATTATTTTGAGATACTTTCATCAATACCTAGTTTATTGAGTGTTTTTAGCATGAAGGGGTGTTGAATTTTATCAAAGACCTTTTCTGCATCTATTGAGATAATCATGTGGTTTTTGTCATTTGCTCTGTGTATGTGATGGGTTATGTTTATTGATTTGCATATGTGGAATCACATTTGCATCCCAGTGATGAAGCCGACTTGATCGTGGTGAATAAACTTTCTGATATGCTGCTGGATTCAGTTTGCCAGTATTTTATTAAGGATTTTTGCATTGATGTTCATCAGGCATACTGGCCTGACATTTTCTTTTTTTTATTGTGTCTTTGGCATGTTTTGGTATCAAGATGATGCTAGCCTTACAAAATGAGTTAGGGAGGTGTCCCTCTTTTTCTATTATTTGGAATAGTTTCAGAAGGAAAGGTACCAGCTCCTCTTTGTACCTCTGGTAGAATTCAGCTGTGGATTCATCTGGTCCTGGACTTTTTTTTGGCTGGTAGGCTATTAATTACTGCCTTAATTTCAGAACTTGTTATTGGTCTATTCAGGGATTCGACTTCTTCTTGGTTTAGTCCTGGGAGGGCGTATGTGTCCAGGAATTTATCCATTTCTTCCAGATTTTCTCATTTATTTGCATAGAGGTGTTTATAGTATTCTCTGATAGTAGTTTGTATTTCTGTGGGGTCAGTGGTGATATCCCCATTATCATTTCTTATTGTGTCTATTTGATTCTTCTCTCTTCTTTATTAGTCTAGCTAGCGGTCTATCCATTTTGTTAATCTTCAAACAAAAAACAGCTCCTGGATTCATTGATTTTTTTGAAGAGTTTTTCGTGTTTCTATCTCCTTCCCTTCTGCTCTGATCTTAGTTATTTCTTGTCTTCTGCTAGCTTTTGAATTTGTTTGCTCTTGCTTCTCTAGTTCTTTTAATTGTGATGGTAGGGTGTCAATTTTAAATCTTTCCTGCTTTCTACTGTGGGCATTTAGTGCTATGAATTTTCCTCTAAACACTGCTTTAGCTGTGTTCCAGAGATTCTGGTATGTTGTGTCTTTGTTCTCATTGGTTTCAGAGAACTTATATATTTCTGCCTTAATTTTGTTATTGACCCAGTAGTCATTCAGGAGCAGGTTGTTCAGTTTCCATGTAGTTGTACAGTTTTGAGTGAGTTTCTTAATCCTGAGTTCTAATTTGATTGCACTGTGGTCTGAGACAGTTGTGATTTCCATTCTTTTGCCTTTGCTGAGGAGTGTTTTACTTCTAATTATGTCATCAGTTTTAGAATAAGTGTGATGTGGTGCTGAGAAGAATGGATATTCTGTTGGTTTGGGGTGGAGAGTTCTGTAGTTCTGCTTGGTCCAGAGCTGAGTTCAAGTCCTGAATATTTTTTGTTAATTTTCTGTCTCATTTATCTGTCTAATACTGACAGTGGGGTGTTAAAAGTCTTTCACTATTATTGTGTGAGAGTCTAATTCTCTTTGTAGGTCTCTAAGAACTTGCTTTATAAATCTAGGTGCTCCTGTATTGGGTGCATATATATTTAGGATAGGATAGTTAGCTCTTATTGTATTGATCCCTTTACCATTATGTAATGGCCTTCTTCATCTATTTTGATCTTTGATGCTTTAAAGTCTGTTTTATCAGAGACTTGGTTTTTAACCACTGCTTTTTTTTTTTTTTTTTTTTTTTTTGCTTTCCATTTGCTTGGTAATTATTCCTCCATCCCTTTATTTTGAGGCTATGTGTATCTCTGCACATGAGATGGGTCTCCTGAATACCAGTGAGCACACTGATGGGTCTTGATTCTTTATCCAATTTGACAGTCTGTGTCTTTTAATTGGGGCAGTTAGCCCATTTACATTTAAGGTTAATATTGTTATGTGTTAATTTGATCCTGTCATTATGATACTTGATGGCTATTTTGCCTGTTAGTTGATGCAGATAGTGCTGATGGTCTTTACAATTTGATATGTTTTTGCAGTGGCTAGTACCTGTTGTTCTTTTCCATGTTTAGTGCTTTTTTCAGGAGCTCTTGTAAGGCAGGCCTGGTAGTGACAGAATCCCTCAGCATTTGCTTGTCTGTAAAGGATTTTATTTCTCCTTCGCTTATGAAGGAGAGTTTGACAGGATATGAAATTCTGGGTTGAAAATTCTTTTCTTTAAGAATGTTGAATATTGGCCCCAATTCTTTTCTGGCTTTTAGGGTTTCTTTAGAGAGATCCTCTGTTAGTCTGATGGGCTTCCCTTTGTGGGTAACCTGACCTTTCTCTCTAGCTGCCCTTAACATTTTTTCCTTATTTTCAACCTTGGTGAATCTGATGATTATGTGTCTTGGGGCTGCTCTTCTTGAGGAGTATCTTTGTAATGTTCTCTGTATATCCTGAATTTCAGTGTTGGCCTATCTTGCTAGGTTGAGGAAGTTCTCCTAGTTAATATCTTTTAGAATGCTTTCCAACTTGGTTCCATTCTCCCTGTCACTTTCAGGTACACCAATCAAATGTAGGTTTGGTCTTTTCACATAGTCCCATCTGTCTTGGAGGCTTTGTTTGTTCCTTTTCTTTCTTTTTTCTCTAATCTTGTCTTCATGCTTTATTTCATTAAGTTGATCTTCAATCTCATATCCTTTCTTCTGCTTGATCGATTTGGCTATTGATACTTGTGTATGTTTCACAAAGTTCTCATGCTGTGTTTTTCAGCTCCATCAGGTCATTTATGTTCTTCTCTAAACTGGTTATTCTAGTTAGCAATTCCTCTAACCTTTTTTCAAGGTTCTTAGCTTCCTTGCATTGGGTTAGAACATGCTCCTTTAGCTCAAAGGAGTTTGTTTCATCTGTTTTTTCTCTCCCCCTGAGTATCTCAGGGCTAAGAGTTGGAATAGATATTTTTGTGTCCCATTGTTGCTTTCAAACATTTTACTCCCATCTTTCTATGGGTTATCTCTTTCCTCAAAATTCATTTCCCCTTCTTCTCACCTTATTGCTAATATTTAATGTCCTCTTTCCCTTTTCATCCACTGGAAACTTTAGCTTTTAGTTCATATTTCACATTTCACCTCCTTCTGCTTTTTTTTTTTTTTTGAGACAAGAGTCTTGCTCTGTTGCCCAGGTTGGAGTGCAGTGGTGCAATCTTGGCTCATTGCAACTTCCACTTCCCAGGTTCAAGAGATTCTCCTGCCTCAGCGTCCCGAGTAGCTGAGACTACAGGTGTGTACTACCACGCCCGGCTAATTTTTTGTAGTTTTTGTAAAGATGGGGTTTCACCGTGTTAGCCAGGATGGTTTCGATCTCCTGACTTTGTGATCCGCCCGCCTCAGCCTCCCAAAGTGCTGGGATTATAGGCGTGAGTCACGCACCCAGCCTCCTTCTGCTTTTTCTGATTAAAATTTTATTCATGCATATAACCCATTCTACACATGCTTTCTCAGTTCCTTGATCTCACCTCTAATACCTTGTCTTGCATTTCACTCTGGGCACTCTCCCATACCCATTTCCCAAATTTATGAGAACCGAAGTTTGCACTATCTCTGAAATCTTGGCTGAAATATTTGACTTTTTGACTAGTATCTTTTTATCCTCTGTGCTTTTTTTTCCTGTAGGACTCCTACAGCCACAATTTGTTGATTTAATCCAGACTCTCAATACCTTGACCCACTGATTTTCATTATTAATCAGCCCCTTCTTTCTTTTACCTTCTTCTTTGATTAGCTTACATTCTGTAGGTGATTATTATGATGATT
This sequence comes from Cacajao melanocephalus, assembly GCA_963573385.1. Lineage (NCBI taxonomy): Eukaryota > Metazoa > Chordata > Mammalia > Primates > Pitheciidae > Cacajao > Cacajao melanocephalus. The sequence continues at coordinate 5,355 of CAUYLG010064521.1, forward strand.
CTTTTGGTAATACCTAGCTTTACTTCTTTATTCATTCTGCTTGGAGAGGTGGAGAAACTTGTCTGATTGGAAAATTTGGGAAGAATATACTTGTATGCTCAGCCCAACTCCTTTTTTTTAGCCCACTCTCTGCAGGTGGGTAATAAACCCATACATTTCTCTGTAACCCTCTGACCTTGTGCCAAGATGGAAAGAGGCCTGCCCTGTTGCACTGCTGCACTGTGGGTGGGTGAATATGCTCATTCCAGGGTTTGGTATTAGGAAACTCATTTGCCCACACATATAAAGTCTATTCATTAATATATGAGGTTAATTGCTTCTTCTATCTTATTTGTCTCCTTTCTCAATTGTTCAGAATTTTAGCAGGGAAGATTTTGGTTTATTTGGTTTCCTCAAAGACCTCAAATTTATATCTCCCTTCTCTCTCTTCTGTATTGTTAATATAAGCATGAGCAGTATGGTATGCATTATTCTGCACTTTGTTCGTTTCAGTCAATTATACATTATAGAATTATTTCCCTATCATCACATACAAATTTACTTATTTCTTTTAATAAGATACATAGTATTTCAGTATGTAGTAGTACTCCAAAAATGTATCCTTTTTTGAGACAGTGTTGCTGTTGATGAACATTTTGGTTTTCTGCCATTTGATAATACAAATAGTACTACAACTGAAATTATTTATATATACATTTTTCTGTGTGCGTGAGAGGAGAGGTTTTTCTGTGTGCACTGTAGGAGAGTTTTCACATTAAATTCATAATTATAAACTTCAATTGAGACACTCAACATGACCTGGCAATATTATTTTATTTACCAAGTTAAGTGCAGTTTCTCACTTTGAGTCAATTACTGTATACCTTCCTTCACACTCACCTGATGACCCTGATGACAATATTTTATATTTAATTTTAGAGAATTAATCAGACAGAAGTACTCTCATCTTCCCACTATCAAAATTTGTAAACCTAACTATGTATGCCATCTTTTCTTTCCTTCTGTAACAATGAAGGATATGTTTCTACTTTCACCATTTGTCTTCTGGATCCTACTTCTCCTCTCCTCAAGGCCTTCATCTTTTTCAGTTCCACCTTCCCTGCCTGTATCACCACTCTTTCCCGTCCACATTTTAAAAGAATATTTTGTAAAGCCTTCCACTATCTGTCATCCTCTAGCCACCACCATTTCTCTGAATCGTTTCACAGTAAAACTTCTGGAAAATTAGCTTTATTTCTCACTTCTTATTGACTCTTCAACTCAGACCTGACTGGTTACTATACTCATCACTCCACTGGCACTGTTCTTATTAGAGTCACCAATGATGTGCATGCTGTCAGATGTAAAAGACATGTCTCTGTCTTCATTTAGCCCAGCTTCTTAGCATCTTATAAAGTACTTAAAGACTTTTTCCTTGAACACTCTTCTTGGTTGTCTTTAGAGAAATCATGAAAACCATGGTCTCTTGGTTTCTCAACTACTTCACTAGCTGTTCCTTCTCAGTCTGTTTTCTTTGTTTACCTTTTCTCTAAATATTCAAGTTTATTACAGTTCAGCTTTAGGGTCATTCATACATTTTTAAAATATATTTTCTTTCTGAGTAATCTCATTAATTACCATTAATTGCCAGTGCTTTTTTTTTTTTTTTTTGAGACAGGATCTGTGTTGCCCAGGCTGGAGTGCAGTGGCACAACCACAGTTCACTGCACCCTCTATTTCCTGGGTTTCAGGTAATTGTCCTGCCTTAGCCTCTCGAGTATCTGGGACCACAAGCATGCACTACCACACCCTGCTACTTTTTGTATTTTTTGTAGAGATGGGGTTTTGTCATGTTGCCCAGGCTAGTCTCAAACTCCTGGATACAAGCCATCTGCCCACCTCAGTTGCCCAAAGTGCTGAGATTACAGGTGTAAGCCACTGTGCCCAGCTTTATTAACAGTGCTTTTAGTCCCTGACTATAGACTGATGAATCCAAAATTTATATCTCCACTCAGATTTTTTTTTTTTTTTTTTTTTTTTTTTTTGAGAGAGAGTCTCACTCTGTTTTCTAGGCTGGAATGCAGTGGCATGATCATAGCTCACTGCAGCCTGAAACACTGGGCTTAAGCAATCCTCCCGTCTTAGCCTCCTCAATAGCAAGGACTACAGGTACATACCCAGCTAATTTTTATATTTTATTTTTTAATAAAGACAGGGTGTTGCTATGTATGTTGCCCAGGCTGGTCTTGAACTCCTGGCCTCAAGTGATCCTCCTGTGTCAGCCCAAAGCACTGGGATTACAGGTGTGAGTCACCATGTCCAGCCCAGAACTTTTATTTTCACATATTCTATTATTTAGGTAGAGTTGTATCATACAAGCATTTAATTTAAATGCTGACTTGGAATGTTCTTTCTAATGTAAGATTTAAATTTTAACTGATATATCCACTTGAGTGTCTCACAGACACTCAGTGTGTCCAAAATAGATATCTTTGTTTTCACTTAAACCTGTCCCTCCTGCCTTCAGACTTCCTTGTCTCAGCCAACCAATCCAGCATCCTCCCAAATTCTGATTACTTAACCCATAAATCTTGATGTGATATGTACTTAAAATAAAATCCACACTTCTTACCATGAACTAAACATTATATGACCTATGTGTTATCCATATTACCATGACCTAAACATTATATGACCTATGTGTTATCCATATTTCCAACAATATCTCTTTCCACTTTCCCTTTTGCCCATGGTGTTTCATCCATACTGGTCGTTGATTGCCTAGAACCCACCTCTCAGCTTTAGGGCTTTTGTCTTTCTCTGCCTGATTCATTCTTCTGCTGTTTTCTTGGCTAGGTCCTTATTTTTTCAGGTATCAGTTTGCACCTGTCTAAAGAAGTCTTTCCTGACTTTTCTATTTAAGGTAGGTTATCCTCTTCCCACACTACATTCTTATCTCAGCCTTCTGTGGATTTAACTTGAATCTTTCAATCTAAAACTGAAAGAAGAAGGCATGTAGTAATTAGGGAAGAATGCACATGGGCATTGGTAAATTTAGGGAACAGATGGTGTGTTCGTCTGTTCTCACACTGCTAATAAAGACATACCCAAGACTGGGTAATTTATGAAGGAAAGAGGTTTAATTGGCTCATAGTTCCACATGACTGGGGAGGACTCATAATCATGGCTGAAGGTGAATGAAGAGCAAAGTCACGTCTTACATGGCAGCAGGCAAGAGAGCCTGTGTAGGGGAACTTTATAAAACCATCATCTCTCATGCAAACTACCACAAGAATTATCACAAGAACAACACAGGAAAGACCTGCTCCTGTGATTCAGCTACCTCCCACGGGGTCTCTCCCAACAGCATGTGGGAATTATGGGAGCTACAATTCAAGATGAAATTTGGGTGGTGATACAGCAAACCATATTAGATAGACAAGATATTGAGCTTCCCATGAAGAAGGAAACAGGGCTATCAGTTGAGAGTAGGGGCCTGGAGAATGGTAGAAGTTTGTAATAGCTACTTGGGGTGAGAGGAGGGGAGAGAGAGGGGATTTTCACCAAATAATTGGCAGAGTATTGAGTAAGAAAACTGGCAGAGTATTAAGGCTCCAGCTGAGACCAGTGTGAATCTTTTCCACAAGCTCGTGTGTGCAAAAAGTACCATGTTATTTTTTAAAGGCAATTTAAAATCAATTCTAAACCTCAAATTAATGAGGGTGGAGGGTAATTCATTCTCAGTCATTATTGGGACTCCCAGAGTTGTCCAAAATCCACAGGTATTGTGGAGCCCCCTTTTGACATCCAGATACAAAGTAACAGCTCATACTACTTACTACCAAAATAACCATTGCAACCAACCCTTGACCAGGTTTACATCCAATAACTCTGCTGCCTGCTTGGAGAATAGAAATATGTTGCTAGTTAGTAGTTCCTCTGCCTCTAGTCCAGCTTCCCTACTTATCCTCTGTCTTACTACATCTCTGGTGCTAACATTCTGGGATCTGAGAACTACTGACCTTTCCCAATAAAAGATGTAATATAATGGTTATAATTGTGCCTGGAAAAGCAGATAAAAATAAAAATTTAAATAGTGTTCTAAGCCAGACTGGAGATAGTGGTGAAGCATAAAATTAAATTAACTCTAATAATTCACTAAGAGATGAGCTGCAACCTGGTGGGAAGTGCAGAATCCTATTTGCCAAATCAGGTAATTAAGTTTTGAAAACATTTACTGTAAAACTTTAGAAAATGTGAAATTTTAAATATGTTAGCAACACATTTCCTGGGAAACTAAATTCTAGAGGATCAGCTTGAGTATACTCTCAGCAGTTGACATAGCAAGCAGAGCTCAGCTGTGGTGGATTAAGGATGGCTGCAAATTCTTTGACATTCCTCCCGTGGAGAAATGGGGTCTAATTCCTTAATCCTTTAATCTAGACTGGATTTAGTGACATGCTTCATCAATGGAATACACTGAAATAACGTTTTGGAATTTCTAAGACTGCCATAAAAAGCTGAGGGGTTTCTTTTGGGCTTCATGAAATGCTCCCTTTTGGATCTCTGATCAGCTATGTGAGGAGTTTACTCTGCAGGAGAGTGTATGTGAAGAGGAACCTACCTAAGCCCAGCCTCCTTGTCGTCCACATGAAGACACCGGACAAATGAGTTTACACTGTTTTGGACCCTCCCCACCAAGCACAACCCAGACACCAGCTGAATACCACCAAATTGTCTTCTAGCTAAAGCCTTATGGAGCAGAAAAATCACCTATTCAATTTCTGCTTGAATTACTGACTCAAAATACATCAGGTATAAAATGATAGTTTTTTGTTTGTTTGTTTGTTTAGACAGGTTTCACCATGTTGGCCAGGATGGTCTCGATCTCCTGACCTCGTGAACTGCCTGCCTCAGCCTCCCAAAGTGCTGGGATTACAGGTGTGAGCCACCATGCCTGGCAAAATGATGTTTTTTTTAAGCCACTAAGTCTTGGTGGAGTTTATTACAAAGCAATAGATAATTTTGAAAATACACAGAATAGGTAGAAGTCCCAATAAGAACTCCATAGTTCAGGTTATTTCTTTGATAAAATGGTCTTGGAAGTAACATCTAATTTTGACTGAGGTATCATCTCTAACCAGTGATCGATAAAGCAGTTTGAGATTTCTAGCCTGCCCATGATCATATATATGTGTGTGTGTGTGTGTATGTGTGTGTGTGTGTGTGTGTATACATACACACAAACATATATGTAAACATATACATATATATGTATGTGTATGCCTCATAGGTAAGTCAATTTACAGTGAAGAAGTAAATAAAATTCTTAATGATTAGGTTTAGTGATACATTTTGTAATTACTGCTATTATATTTGTGGTTTTTTTTTTCTTTGTTGCCGCAGGTTCTTGCTTTGTCATCCAGGCTGGAGTGCAGTGGTGCAATCATGGCTCATTGCAGCCTCAACCTCTCAGTGTCAAAAGATCCTCCTGCCTCAGCCTCCCAAGTAGCTGGGCTTATAGGTGGTATAAGTAAAATTCTGATGCTGCAAAAGAAATAGCACTAGAAGGTAAGTCCTCTCAGCAAGATAGTTTACTTCTATAGAAGGGTGTGGCATATGGGTGGAACAATGGCAGCCGCACACTTGGACAAGGGGGGAAGGGATACTTATGCCTGATGGGGGTCATCCCTACTGCTGTGTCATCCCTATTGGCTAGGGTTAAACTGCACAAGCTAGACTAATCCCGATTGGCTATTTTAAAAGGAGCAGGGGTTTGAGCTGGAGTGTCAGGGTGGGTGTTTTGGCGAGAAGGACGGTTATGGGCGTGTCAGAGCAAGTAGCCAGGGGTGATCAGGTGACCAGATGAGTCAGGATGGGGGATGCGGAGAGAGGGAGCAGATGTGAACTATGATTAGAACTGGTGGAGAAGGTTGTTTACTGGAATTACAAGGAAGTTAAATTTTAAAATAGAGAATTAAAGAATAAGAGAGCTGAACATAGTGACATTCTGATTCTTTGAAGAGAAACTTGGGATTCACTATAACATAAGCATGTACCATCACACTCAGCTAATCTTCATATTTTTTGTAGAGACAGAGTCTCACTATGTCGCCCAGGCCAGTCTCAAACTTCTAACATCAAGTGATCTTCCCACCTTGGCCTCCCAAAGTTCTGATATTACAGGCTTGAGCAAACACCCCTGGCCTGTTATTTTAAGTATTTAAAAAGTTAAAGATTTGATATATTAACTTGTGGTTTAAATTAAGGAACTTTAAGACAATTTGATGTTAGACTTAAGATTTTAATTTGAACTATGTAAGATAATTAAATGTTTAAATAGTGCTTGAATGTTTAAGATAGCCCTGATTTAACACATGAATGAGTTGCATTCATTAGACTAATAACAGTTACAAATCTTAGATTTTGCTCATTGAATTATAAGTGTGCCTTGTTAGTTGTTTGAAGTGGCTCAGATAAACATTTATTTTAAATTTGTCAATATAGTTTACAATAGTTAAGATAATTTTTTGTAAGTGGGAGATTAACTAAGGAATTTTAATATTGAACTTACAAATTAATTGAACATTAATCAAGAATAAATGAAAGGATTTTTATCCTCCAGCAGGTTGGTAATGATAAAAAAGTTGGGGAGGATCAAGACCATGTTACTTGAGGGAATGTAAAGCAGTAGAATTCTTTGAAACACTATTTGGCATTCCTTACAACCCAGTGATTCTACTTCTAGATATTTACCCTAAAAAGATTCTCGCATATATACACTAAGAGATATGCCCAAGAATGTTCACAGTAGCCTTGTTTGTAATAGCAAGACAAAACAAAACAAAAACTGAAAATACCGAAATGTCTATTTACAGGAGCATGGTTATATAAATTGTTGTTTATTCAAATTATGGCATATTATAAAGCAGTGAAAAACAAGTTAACTATAACCAGATAGAATAACTTTGGTGAATCTTGGAAAATATAATGTTGAGTAAAAAAAGCAAATAACAGACAAATGTAAAACATGATACCATGTAAGTTTGAAAGCAGACAACTGAACAATATGGTTTAGGAATATACACATACATTTGTGGACAAAGCTATTATAAATAGATCTAAGCACATGCTACCAAGAAAAAAAAACTTATTATGGAAAGCAAGGGAACTGTAAATATGAAAATAAAATAGGTAGTTATTTTTGGAAGGAGTGGCAGAGGAAGAGAATATGATCAGGAAGGGGCTCAAAGAAACTGAAAGGCACTGTTCCTTTTCTTAAGCTGGGTTGTGGCTATGTGGATGTTTATTATTATTTGCTTTTTTATTTTTATTTTTTGAGACAAGATCTCGCTCATTGCCCAGGCTATAGTGCAGTGGTGCGATCACAGCTCACTGCAGCCTTGACCTTCCAGGCTCAAGTGATGTTCTCACTTCCACTCACAGGTAGCTGGGACTTACAAGCACTTGCCACTACACCCAGCTCATTATTTATTTTTTTGTAAGGAAAGGCTCTATGTTCTCAAGTTGGTGTTAAACTTCTGGACTAAGCAATCTTCCTGCCTCGGTCTGTCAAGGTGTTGGAATTACAGGCATGAGCCACCATACCTGGCAAGTGTATTATTCTTTAAATCCTATATGTATATAATTTTATACAGCCCAGCACGATGGCTCACGCCTGTAATCCCAGGACTTTGGGAGGCTGAGCTGGGTGGGTCACCTGAGGTCAAGAGTTTGAGACCAGCCTGGTCAACATGGTGAAACCCCATCTCTACTAAAAATACAAAACAGCTAGGTGTGGTGGCATGCACCTGTAATCCCAGCCACTCAGGAGGCTGAGACAGGAGAATTGCTTGAACTCGGGAGAGGGAGGTTGCAGTGAGCTGAGATCCTGCCGCTGCACTCCAGCCTGGGAAACATCAATGAAACTCTGTCTCAGAAAAAAAAAATCATATATGTATATAATTTTATATGTATCATTGTATATATGTGTGTATATACACACATACATACATATATATTTTTCTGTAGTATTGTAACCAAGTGGCTTAGCTTCAAACCATGTTTTAAAACTTTTTTCTTTTTTTCTTTCTCCTCAGTCTAATGATGTAGCTTTCAGACAAACTACAATTGTTTATTTCTTCCTCTTGAAATATAGCCTCAGAATGTGCTGTGAACCTCCACTGCCTTCCCTTTCCCACTTCATGCTTTCATGTTTTATGCATATTTATTTACCCAGATGCTTGTTAAGTGCACACCATGCTCACTTATCTGGTCATATCTTTTTTGGAAGCTTGAGGGGCCAGATCCTGGCATGAACCAGACACCTCCAGAATTCTCTCCCAAGCTTAAGATTACTTCAAGGCCAGAACTCACTCCCTGCTAGAGACTGACTACAAGATCAACTGAGATTGATTTGTAATCTGGTTGGGCCCACAATGATGCCAGCCCCTTCACTAGATGGAACAATAATTCCAGACAAGCCGTTGGAGCAAATCACACCACTTGACACTCCTAGCCCCTTGCCTTTCCTGCATTCCAAACCCCTCTCTTTAAAATCCCTGTGTTCCCTTCATAAACTGGAGAGTGCCAATTGTTGGAAAGAATTCTGGCACTCTTCTCCTAGTTAGCAGGGATAATAAAATTCACCCTCTTTTTATCATACCTCACTCTTGTTATTTTGGCTTCTTTCTACAAGTGGTGAGAAACTGGACCCCCTTTGCCAGTTACAGTATGAACTGTTTTATTATTTTTTTAAATCTACAATAAATTCATTAGATTTCAGACTGGTGTTTAATGGCTTAGGAAAAACTAGTTTTACATTTGCAACTTAAATATATTGGATATTATTAAAAGCACCACAATTGTTAAGTACTACTATACCTTTTCATCTTTGAAAGCCCTTTAGAGCATTTAAAAACTCCACTGGCATAGTTGATACGTTTCTTTCTGACTGCCTTTTTCCCTTCCCCATTGGAGGCACCTACCATAATATTGATAGGGACAGGAGGCAGGGAAATTCTGGGCAGAAGAGGACGGGTCCCAGGCGAAGGCCCCACCTTCAAGCCTGGAACTATGGCCCAAAGTGTGAACATGCATTCCTGTTTTCCTGTTCAAATGTTGCCTTTTCCAAAACCACCATGGCCTGTCCCACCCCCATCCTATGCCCATAAAAACCCCAGGCTCCACCAGCAGAGAGCAGAGAAGAGGAGCAGCTGGACGTCAGAGACTGCAGTTTGATGTTGGAAAAGCTTGACTTCAGAGGGAGAGCTTGACAGCATGACTTCCAAGAGAAGATCACCTTCCTGCTCCATCCTCTTTCCAAAGCTCCCTTTCCCACTAAGTGCCACTTAACATAGGCAAAAAAAAAAAAAAAAAAATCCTCTGCATTTACCACCTTTCAATTCATTCATGCAACCTGATTTTTTCTGGATGCCAAACATGAGCTCAGGCACCATGTGTGCAGATGCAAAAGGCTGTCATACTGACCCTGTGCCTTTGCTGGCAGAAAACAGCTGCCTCATGCAAAAAGGCAGAGAGCCCACTGAGCTGTTAACACTTGAGCTGTCTGCAGATGGCAAAGCTAAAAGAGAGCTGACTATAACACTCCTGGGGCTTCACGGGTCACCAGTACTCCCTGCCTAGATGCTACTTGGGGACCCACACAGAGTTTTGCCCCTGCTGGCGCCCAAAAGCACTCACCCCAGTTCCTGTACCCAGTCACCTGTGTGCTCCCTCCTTCGAGGTGTTGAGCACAACCCCTCATAGTTCCAGTGAGTGGAGTTTGCCCCTGCCAATAGGCAAAGTGGCTGGCTAGCTCCAGAGCCCATATTCCATGCAGTTCCTGCCTGTGAAGGAATCAGGGAGCATTTCCTGATTCAATATCTTTGATGAATTTTGACTTTTATGAAAGATAGAAAGAGCTTGTTGAATATAAGTGACTTTTGCTTTTAAACTGAACTAAAAACAGCTACACGACTCTCCTGACAAAGGGAATACACAGCATGGCTTCCTGCTTGAAATGTAGGGGAAGAGAAAACAGGGAAATACAGGGCAGACAGGCACAAACTAGTAACTCAAATTCACTTTCTTTAGATGTTTTATACCTTTATAATTTTTCTTTCCACATTCAATTTTTTTCAAGATTTCTAGCATTTATATAATCTCTATCAGCATATAGTAAATAACATATTTGTTTAAAAACTCCATATTCTGTCTTAATAGCATTCATAGCCAGAAGATTTTCTTCTCTCACAAATATATATATTTTTAATTTGTTTAAAATTGGTCTATTCCTGAAAGTCATTCTTTCATCCTGGCATCTGAGTCAATGAAAAAGCCTTAAGTCATCCCTATAATTTGATTAATTATAATCAAATTCCCTTCAACCAAATCCTTGTGTGGGCATTTGCTGACTTAAAAGAAAAATTTCTCCACTGTGAATTGCCCTTTAGTTTCTGGGTTCTGTGCTCTTCCCTTCAGATATTGATTAGTCTTTTTTCCTTCAGAATTTTCTCATGGATCTTAAGGGGATAATTAGGTGTGATATAAATTCCAGACCCTCTTTACCATTCTTTTCCTGCATTTGACATTCAGTTTTCCTCTCTATTTATTCATTCATTGTGTCAGTACCTTTTGCTAGTTTTCATTTTGACTCCTTTTCTCTGTGTGTAAATGTTCATTCCCTGATTCCCAAAGTAAACACATGACATTTAGTATAACATTTTGTTACTTTTCTGCTCCCTGTTTCTGCTGTGTCTTTGTTTTGCTTGTCTTTAGCCTTTTTCAATTTGTTTGTTCATAACCTTTCTCATCTCAGACATAATTTATGCCTTTTACCAAAATTTTCTCTTGGTGTTACTCCTTTTTAAGCTTTGATTCTCTTTTTCTTGGTCATGACTTAAAAAAGTTTCACCTGGGACAAAAGTGATAGATTTGCTTTCTGAATTCTCATTTGGTATCATTTAGTTATTATTCACATTTTACAGGTGCTAAAGAAGATATAGAAAGGAAAATATTAATATTTTGCCTTAAACCATATGTTAAATCTTTTAGAAAAGGAAACTAGAGCAGAGAACTCCTACCTTCACATTCATTACAACATGATGCCCCATCACCTGGGTTCAGGAACCATCTGCATTAAACGTTGTCCTTGGTGCCTTTCTACTCCAAGCTCACAGATTTACAGATCTAAAAGATGGGGCCCCGGAATCTCCATTTTTAAAATAACTCCCAGAGTTATTCTTAGGCACAATAAAGTTAAAAAAAAATTAAGCCACTGATCTAGCTCTGCTTCCTAAGATAGCTAAGGAACTGATCCTTTCTGTGCATATACGATGTGTCTAATACTGTGCTCTATTTTATTCTTACATATGCATATTATAGCTAGTCAGGAACAAAATGACTTTAAACAATTGCTCCCAGGCATGGGTGCAGGAGCATGACTGAAGTTCTATACTCATAGCATAGATTCAACTTGCTCTGAATATACACTTTATTTAACAGTAGTTACACACGTTTTTGTTGTTTGTTTTTTGAGATAGAGTTTCACTCCTGTTGCCCAGGCTGCAGTGCAGTGGCATGATCTCTGCTCATTGCAGCCTCCACCTCCTGGGTTCCAGTGATTCTCCTGCATCAGCCACCCAAGTAGCTGGGATTACAGGTGCCCGCCACCATGCCTGGCTAGTTTTTTGTTTGTTTGTTTGTTTGGGGTTTTTTTGTATTTTTAGTAGAGACAAGGTTTCACCATGTTGGCCAGTCTGGCCCTGAACTCCTGACCTCAGGTGATCTGCCTGCCTTGGCCTCCCAACGTGATAGGATTACAGGTGTGAGCCACTGTCCCCAGCCCCACAGGGGTATTTTAAGGAAAAAAAAAAAACTTCCTAAATTGTTTATTAAGAATTTACATTAAAATAACATAAACTATTGACTGGCTATACATTATCTTGGTATTACAAATTCCAGGAGCAGGAACATGAAGATAATGGGTGAGGCAACTAGTCAGGAACAAAATGACTTGAAGCAATTGCCCTCAGGCATGGTTTGAAAGTGCCATTGGAATGACTGAAGTCCCATTCTCTCTGGGCCTGATAAATTGTGCATACCTAACATAGCTTAGACTACTCTGAACTATTTTTCTTTTCTCAATACATTCATTGCAATAATAAAAATATAAAGATTAAGGAGCAGAGGGAACTTTATCCCAAAATATGGATCCCTGGTATAATGAGTATTTTGAATTAAAGGCCCTTAGAAATCAACAGACTCTGGAAGAGACTTTTCTCCTATCTACACGAAGACCAGAAGGACTCACTAAGGAGAACAATTGTTTTTCCTTTCTCTCCCCATTATTTCTTTATCTATTGCCAAAAAGAAGACCAAGAATGTAACCACATCTGAACACATTTTTTCATAAGATAATACCTGTCTGTCAAATTAATCTCTACTCCTAGATCATTCATTCTCCCAAGTAATCAGTCATTATCCCTCAGCAGAATTTCCTATATTCTCCATCCTCCCTCTCCCCTCTAAAATAAGGCTATATAAGTATTGGGTTCCACTGGAATATGGGGTAATCACTCTGTGGTTCTCCTCCATGTGAACATTAATAAATTCGTATGCCTTTTCTCCAACCAATCTGCCTTTGGTCAATTTTTTTTTTTTTTTTGAGATGGAGTCTCGCTCTATCACCCAGGCCAGAGTGCAGTGGCACAATCTCAGCTCACTGCAAACTCTGCCTCCTGGGTTCAAGTGAGTCTTCTGCCTCAGTTTCCCCAGTAGCTGGGACTACAGGCGCATGCCACCACACCTAGCTAATTTTTGTACTTATTAGTAGAGACAGGGTTTCACCATATTGGCCAGACTGTTGTCCAACTCCTGACCTCATGATCCACCCACCTTGGCCTCCCAAAGTGCTGGGATTATAGGCATGAGCCACCGTGCCCAGCTTATCAGTTAATTTTTAAGCAAATCTTTTAAAAGCAAATAAGTGTTCCCTTTGTCCCTATAGTATTATAGAAAAAAATTTGTGTTTCAGTAGAAAACTATGCATTGTCTCTGGCATGCCCGTTTGGGTTGCTATCAGATTCTAGCCTTGTTCATTGTCATTGAGTTATTTTGCAGTTCTTTGTAGACTGTTAGTTATCCGTAAGTTTGTAGATCTGTCCTGTCTGCTAGTGACCATGGCCGAAATATTAAAGTTGAAAACTGACTGAAAACTCACCAGTTCACGTCAAAGTGTTGTTGTCTTCCCAGTGGGTATAAATTATTGATTTGAAATAAAAGTAGACAAACAAAAAAGACTAACAAACCAGATGTTCTGTCACCTCTCACCCAACAGGGACAAGATCTCCATAAACTTTTAATTTGTTTACACAGATCAACAAATAATCTGACAATAAAACCAATTCCCAATGGGAAATAATTTATTGGCCATATAGAAACCAAAACCAAAGTCACCCAAGAGCAGAATTTAAATGAGAAAAACAGTCTGTTACACCCTAATGGGTTCTTCTTGCCCACTGCACAGGTAAAGACAATACACTGAGACAGTGGCGTTACAGTAGAGAAAGAGTTTAATTATCACAAGGCAGCCAAGCAAAAGAATGAAAGATAATTTTCAAGTTTGCCTCTGAGAATTTGTCTGCTAGGGTTTTTCAAGGATGGCAGGCAGGGAGAAAGGGAATGGGGAATGCTGAATTGTTAGGTTGGGGATGAAATTATAGGAGTGTCAAAACTGTCTTCTTTGGGGGGATGGAGGCAGCAAACCACATTGCCATGTTTGTACCTGTGCAACAATCCTACATGTTCTGCACATGTACCCCAGAACCTAAAGTGCAATAAAATATATATATATTAAAAAAAAAAACAACTGTCTTCTTATGCTGAGTCCATTCCTGGTGGGAGTCACAAAACCAGTTGAGTCAGTTTGTTGATATGGGTTATTGATCTGGGTGGCATCAGTTGGTCCATTACAATGTAAGGTCTGAAAAATACCTCAAACACCAATCTTAGGTTTTACAATAGTGATGTTATCTATAGGAATAATTGGGGAAGTTACAAATCTTGTGACCTCCAGCTACATGACTCCTGAGCAGTAAGCTGTTATGAAAAGACAAATTATGAAACAATGCCTGGCTAGAGTAAAACTGTACCTGCATCTTAGCAGAGGAAACAATGACTGGTTAGAGTTTAACTATGCCTACATCCTAACAGAATTCAGACCTCTACCATAATTCTAACCTTGTGGCTAATTTTTGTTTTACAAAGGCAGTTTTGGTCTCCAAGCAAGGAGGAGGTTACTTTCTTTTCTTTCTGTTTTTTTTTTTTTTTTTTTTTTTTTTTTTTAAGGTAGAGACAGAGTCTTGCCATGTTGCCCAGGCTGGTCTCAAATTCCTGGGCACAAGGGAATTTCCTGTGTCAGCCTTCCAAAGTACAGGGATTACAGGTGTGAGACACTACGCCCAGCCAAGGGGGTTAGTCTCAGTAAAAGACTGTTAGCATCTTTGTTTTAAAGTTAAACTGTAAACTGAAATCCTCCCATAGTTAGCTTGGCCTATGCCTTGAAATGAGCAAGGACAGTTAGCTTGTGAGCTTAGAAGCAAAATGGAGTCAGTTATGTTAGATTTCTCTGTCATAATTTTTGCAAGACCTCATCTCTTTAAAAAATACAATAAAAATAAAATCTCTGTAAGGAGATTGTAGCAATAACTAAGTTCTTACATAAATTGAATATTCCTAAAATTACAGAAAATAAAGAAATTGAACTTCTAATACTTTTAGTATGCTAGATTTAATAAGGTTTTTTTTTTTACCAAAACTAACTAGAAAATGTTTTAAGAAGTCAAATTTATATAATTTAGGTAAGATTTTGCTAAGCAAGACTAGTTTAATATTTTAGGTTTAATAGAAAACAGCTATCTTCTATGATTTATCAGTGTTAAGTACAATATAATCAATTTTTATTTTACTTGGTTATATTCTTTCTAAACTTGTAAAGGTTACTGATCAAATAAGCTATCATTAATTCTACTTAATATTTAAAGTTATAAAAAATGTAAATATATATTTAACCAAATTGATTCTTTTTTTTTTTTTTTTTAGATGGAATCCTGCTCTGTCGCCCAGGCTGGAGTGCAGTGGCACGATCTCGGCTCACTGCAACCTCCACCTCCAGGGTTCAAGCGATTCTCCTGCCTCAGCCTCCCGAGTAGCTGGGACTACAGGTGTGTACCACCACGTCTGGCTAATTTTTTGTATTTTTAGTAGAGACAGGGTTTCACCATGTTAGCTAGGATGATCTTGATCTACTGACCTCGTGATCCGCCCTCCACGGCTTCCCAAAGTGCTGAGATGACAGGCATGAACCACTGCGTCCGACCATGAGCCACCGCACCCAGCCGACTCATCGTTCTAACAAAATTTTATGTTAGCAGTAATTATGTTTCATAGTGTGTCAACTTAGAGATAATTTCCGAGATCAATTGATAACTTAAAACCTTAGGCTGGTTTTAAATTGAATTAATTAATGTCTATTCATTCGAATGCCTAGATAATTTCTAAGTAAGATTGAATATGTAACATTGATGATTAAGCATCCATTTTTTAACTTGTTGTTTATTTATTAAGATAAATTATTTCTTATTTAGGCCACTTAATCACGTTTCATAGTTCAGGAACACAAGTCAGTGACAAAACTTCTAGGTAATTGAACTCAAAGAAATCCTTTATATTCTAGAATCATTTTGCATTATGAAAGATACCAGCCTTCCTCATCTCCTTAAAGTCTTCCATGGAATCATAATTTTTGTAGACACCTGCACATGCCTTCTTTCCTGGTTCAACCACAGCCAACCTATAGAGAACCACAACCCCTAGGAATACAATGCTCCAACAATATGAAATTGCAGATGTTTATCCAGAAGGTCACACATCTGAGATTTCATCAAAGCACTGAATGTTCTCGATAAGTACATCAACCTCAAAACCAATATCCTTCCTGTCTGATAGAGAAATGAACAGCACCTACTAAGCATACTTTTAAGACTGTGCTTTTGCTTCTTCTTTTTATATGCTAGAGAGAGAGAAACTTGAGGTCTCTTACTGTATTCATTTTTGCCATCTTGAAAATTTGTACAAAGTAGGGCTGTAGAAAGTTGTGTTACATGTATTCATGAACTCTGCAGGACTGCAAGGATGCTGGTGTGTAACATGGTTGTCCACCTCCTTTCCCTCCCACTCCCCAATTTGCTGTGAAAATACAAATTACTTTGGTTATGAATTATAATTAATGTATGTAAATGAGGCACTACCTTGGAGCAGTAGTTTCAGAGAAATACAGTTGACCCTTGAACAGTGTTGGGATTAGGGATACTGACCCACATTTCAGTAGAAAATCCACATATAAATAAGTAAAATATAAATATATTCTAGAGACAGAGTCTAACTTTGTCACCAAGGCTGGAGTCCAGTGGCATGATCATGGCTCAATGAAACCTTGACCTCCCAGGCTCAAACTATCCTCCTGCCTTAGCCTTCTGAGTGGCTGAGGTGCCACGACGCCCAGCTACTTTGTGTATTTTTTTGTAGAGATAGGGTTTTACCATGTTGCCAGGCTGGTCTTGAACTCCTGGGTTCAAGTGATCTGCCTGCTTCAGCCTCCCAAAGTGCCAGGATTACAGGCATGAGCCATTGTGCCTTGCCTGTTCTAATTTAAAATTTAAAAAAAGCAAAAATTTTTAAAATTTAAAATAAAGAAGATGAAAAGGACATAGGTCGATTACTAAAATAATTATTTCTCGTTCCATGGTAACATTTTAGAGACAGCTTTGCTATGTCAAAAATAAAATTAGAGCTTTACAGGATGAGTAATACATCGAGACAACAGAGGGACTTTTTCCCTCAACATTTCCAACCAGATCTCTGACTCTACTGCAGCAAGTTAAATGTCCCTTATCTGTATGAAGTACTCCAGCAGATTTAGGATTGGAATGCAAAAATTGCATTGTAATACTGAAAAAAACTGGGGCTAATGTGAGGAAATATGAACTCAAGTATCAACTAAAGTGGTTACGGAATTTCAGTTTGTTATTATAATAGATACTTAGAAAAAGATGTCTTCTGAAGAATGAAGGTGAAAATCCTACATTCCTTATTCTGAAGTTGAACTACTGTACCTAGTTCTATTGTGACAAAATGTTTTCCGAGGTTTTACATGTTTACTGAACCGAGCGTAGAAAGTCAGCACCAAGACAAAAGTAGGCCAAATTGCGGGGTCTTTATTGCCGGCGACCACGGAGGACTCGCGTCTTTCCAACCTGTGGCCCCGAAAAGGAGGGTGTCAAGACCTTTTATACCCCTAAAACCACCTCGGGGTGAGTGTGATGGGCGGGGGTGGGGGTGAGGAGCTTCAGACATTCCGAGGGCTAGTGAATTCTGTAAATCACCTTCTGGGCGGAGATGAGAGTGTGGGGCTGTGGACATTCCAAGGGCCAGGAGACTTTTGACATTCTGATTGTTACCTAAGCGGTTAACAAAAGTCAAGATAAGCATTTGTTTACACATTGTCTGGGTAGGGTGGAAATGACAAGTCACAGGGGCCAAGATGGCCTGGGTTTGGACTGCTTGCTTGTCACATTACGGGTTACAGAGCAGTTTAAACAGAAAGCCAAGGTATGGTTGAGGTATGCAGTTTTATAGGGCTTTTTACCGTGTCACATTAGGAAATCCGAAGCTGGTCACCCAAATACCAACTTGAAGCAATTGAGCAGCAAAGGAAAGGCCAGACTTGGGACAGTAGCTGACAGAGGACTTGAAGGGAACTTAAGACTGTTGGAGGATGAGCTCTATGATGAAAATGCTGGAAAATCAACCATTTGCTTAAAAAGGTAAAAGCATTTGGGTTGTTTATCCCAGAAAAGACTGGCTTGGAAGGAAGTGTGGTTAAACTCAACTGTTTTATTTTGCAACAGGGAAGAGTTTGTGCCCAAGGAATATATGCCTAACAGTGACAAAGGAGGTAAAGGAGGAGGTGGCATGCCCGTCCCTGGGGAATTTTAAACTCAGCTGGCCAGCAAATGGCTGCAGCATAGCCTGGTCTGGGAGTAGGAGACTGAAATGACCTCCAGCTGTCCCTCTCATGACCAGGACCTCCGGCTTGTCATGAGAGTTCTGGCCAGCTGCACAGCACGGATTAATGGGCCAAAGGGAGCCGCTCTCTGATCTGTACTAAGCTTTTCAGGTTCTGTGGTCGCCGCCATCAGCCACAGATTTAATGAGAGCAGGGACTTAATTACCACAGTGCAGCGCTGCCAGCACTCTCTCCGGGTGGCTTTATCTTGGCTCCTGGAAAGATGGGGGTGACAACAAGTGTGTCGGCAGGAGAGGAGAGCCTAAAGCAGGGACTCTGGACCCTGGCGATTTGGGGGAATGTGGGCTGCAAGAGTGGGTTGAGGGGGCGACTGCCGACTCAGTACCTGACCTCAAAGAGCTCAGAACGTGTCAAGAGTTAAAACCTCTAATCCAGGAGATAGCCCAAGGCGGTGTGAGTCAACTCCCAAGTGAGAGGCTTGGCGGCATGAACAAAGCTCCCAGAGGAGGGTGGTGGGGGATGGGGGTGTGGAGGCATGCAGGTTGGGTAAGGAAGATCTTGAATGCCAGGCTAAGCAGTTGGGACTTCATTTCATAGGTAGTAGAGAGCCACCGAACGTTTTTGAGCTGCCTGAACGATCCAAATTTCCTATGGAAGTTTACAGGACTCCTGAGGGATGATGGGCTCTGCCTACCTCCCACCCCTCCCCGCCAAGAATATCTCCTTCTATCCCTTACACACTGCTGCAGCCAGCACTGAACTGATCGCCATACTCTGAAACGTTCTTCACAGTCTCTGTAGTCTAGGCTATGTCCTTTCCTTCCGGTCTCAAAGTTAACATCGCTCCTTCTAAGGAGCCCTGCGGACACCGCCCTTTTCCCCCAAGCCTGGGCATAGGCTCCCACGCTGGCTATGTCTCCCCATGAGCCCACAGCTCTGTGCTGTCATTATTCGTTTGTTTGAATTCTCTGCTAGGCTGTGATTCTGTGGAGGCTAGTGGGTATGGTGTCCATCAGTGTCGCTAAGAGCCAGCATAAGGCAGTGATGTCGGTGTGGATGCGGGCCCAGCAGATAGCTCGGGTTCCTCCCCTTTCTCGGCCAGGGAGTCTTTTGAGGACAATGGAAAATCACAGGTGTCAACAGGTCTAGGCTGGGAGGGAATGTCCCCTTAATTGAATGAACAGTCTGTTATTCTTACAGGAAGCAAAGTGTGCAGAAGACACAAGACAAACTCGGATCTCCTCCCATCTCCCTGAAAATAAAGCGAAGCGGGGGCCATTTCTAGGCACGCCTGAGGACTATTTGAGGAGGTTGAGGCGGAGGGTTACACACGGGATTACAAAAAACCCCTCCGCTCGAGAGCAGAAATCGCGGCGGCCCCTCTTCAGGCCACCAGGGGGAGGAATCGCACCGCATCCCGGGCCTTGGACGGTTTCGCACCACCACGGTGTTGGCCGGTGTGTGTGTGTGTGTATGTAGGAGAAATCGCATAGATCTCTGGGAGTTGTAGTCCTAGGGTTGTAATGCGCAATCTCACGTACTGCACATCGAAAGTTGTAGTTCCAGAGTGAGGAACGGGACGTGCTTCTAAGCGTCCATGTTGAGCCCTGGAAACTACAACGACCAAAGAGCCACGGGCTCCTGGGCGGTTTCTCGTTTCCGTCGAGTCAAACGTCTGGGGCTGCTTCTGAGGGATCAGCTCGACTGGGTAAGTTTGGTTGGAGAAAGCCTCTATATGTCAATTGAGCTCCCTACAGACTTTCGTCTGTCCCGGTTTGGGGCCTCGGAGTCTCAGTCGGATGAATTGCACATTAATCTTTGTCCTTTCCGTTTTCTATTCAGACACTTGTAGCCACCCACTCCCTTGACCCTCCCACGGTCGCCTCGCGCTTTCACGGCCGGCGTCCCTGGAATTCCCCCTGAGCTCCTGTCCCAGGACCCAGCCCCCGCAGCCCTACCTTGGACCCCACAGCCCTACTGTGATTTCTCGGCTCCACCCTCACCCTGCAGCTTCGCCCCCCTGAACCCCGGCTTCTTTATGCTTCTCCACCTTTTGTGTACTTTGCTCTTATTCTCAATTTTCTGTTTTTCACGCTGGTGGAAGGAGAGTCTCCATTCCTTCTTCCCAATCCCTGATTACCCTGGACTGGAAGTCAGCAGACCCGCTTCTAGGCCAGCTCTGCCTGTCACTCTCTGTGACCTTGGGCAAATCATACAACTCCGGACTCAGTTTCTTCCTCTCTAAAACGGAGTATGACTGCTGCTCCATCAGTCTCAGGGTGAGGAGTGTTGTGGAGCCAACAACCTAGTATGTGTATAGATGTCTTGTAAACTGTAAGACCCTCGAGAGAGACAGAGATTATTTTTATCACAATTGTTAATGCTCTGGAACACTCTTAACACGGCTCTTTTCTAGCTCTGCCACCTTGTTGCTCAAACCCATCCCTTGAGCTCTTGATGTCTTCATTGCTTAAGAGCTGGATGATATTTCCTCACTTCTTCCAGAGACCAAAGGTCAGGCCAATGAGCTTTTAGTCTCCAGAGAGCTTTGTCTGAAAGGAAGCACAAGAGAAATGTGTATCTTGGACTGTATCCTGAAATATCCAGTGATGAAAGGGCCACACAGCTGGCAGAGCAGCAGTCCTCTCCTCACCAGAAACAGGGCCCTAGCCAAGAGAAGACAGCTGCAACTTAAGCCCCATCCATTTCCTCTGGGCTCTTCTGGACCTGTTCAGTAGACACTGGCTTTGGTAGGGCTGTCTCAGGCCTGAAAATGCTGGTGGGAAAGAATCCATTTTGCCAAAGGGCTTAATCCAGGAAAAGTGGGAGACCTTGGCTAGGAAAGAGAGAGATAGCATTGTTAATTAGTTCCTAACGTTTTATAAGCACTCAAAATGCACCTGGGCCTAGGCAATATTTTCACTTATGAAGTATCCATTTTACATATAAAGAACTTAGAGAGGCCATGTAGTTAAAATAATTATAGCTGCCTCCTGTGGTTATATAGTACCTTCTATGCATCAAGGGCTTTACATGAATTATTTAATCCTCATCAACAATCTCATGAATAGTAATTATTTCTTTTTGAGACAGGGCCTTGCTCTGTCAACCAGGCTGAAGTGCAGTGGCACAATCTTGGCTTATTGCAGCCTCTGGCTCCCAAGCTCCAGCAATCCTCCTACCTCAGCTTCTTGAGTAACTGGGAGTACAGTTGCAAACTACCACACCCAGCTAATTTTTTTTTTTTTAATTTTTTGTAGAGACAGGATTTTGCCATGTTGCCTGGGCTGGTCTTGAACTCCTGGGCTCAAGCAATCCTTCCCACTTGGCCTCCCAAAGTGCTGGGATTATAGGTATGAGCCACCATGCCTGGCCGCAGTTATTATTTCTGTTGTGAGAATAAATTATCAGAAGTTTAGAGTTTGAGAAACTTGTTCAAGATCACACAGCTAATAAGTGGCAGGGGTAGAATTCAGAGTCATCAAAACCTTTTCTCACCCATTATACCATATAGCCTTACTTTTAGATCAAAAACACAAAGATTAAAGAAGGCTTAAGATGGGTTTAAATCAAAGCCAAATGAAGGAACATTTATTGAATCCCAACTCTGTGGGGAAAGTATGCAGATAGACGGTTTGGCCTACAAAAAAGTATAAAACCCAGTCTTTTTTTTTTTTTTTTTAAAGTGAGTCTCACTCTGCCACCCAGGCTGGAGTGCAATGGCATAGACTCAGCTCAGCTCACTGCAACCTCTGCCTCCCAGGTTCAAGCAATTCTCCTGCCTCAGCCTCTGGAATAGCTGGGACTACAGGCACCCGCCACCATGCCCAGCTAATTTTTGTACTTTTAGTAGAGATGGGGTTTTGCTATGTTGGCCAGGCTGGTCTCCAACTCCTGACCTCATGATCTGCCTGACTCAGCCTCCCAAAGTGCTGGGATTACAGGTGTGAGCCACCACGCCTGGCCTATAAAACCCGTTACCCCTGTAGTGAATCTGAAGAGATAAAGCATAAGTGTGCCAAAAATTAAATAGTATTCATTGGATAAATTAATTACTGAGACCAGGTATATGCAGGGCACTGCATTAAGTCTAGTGATAGGAACATGCTTCTAGGTGGCCATGGAGATTATACCAAGTGAAATCGTAGTCGTGAAAATGACTCAGTGTGTCTGTAGTTGGAACAGAGTATACACTCAGTAAATGTCTGCTGCATGCACACGTCTGAATAAAAGAAAAATTCATCCAGAGACATTCCTTGTTTGTGTGTGTGCGTGTGTGTGTGTGTGTGTGTGTGTGTGTGTGTGTGTGTTTTTATGCCCTGCCTGCCCCAGAGACATTCCTAATCAAAGTCTAGACCAGAGGTTCTCAAACTGTGCTGATTAGAAACACCTGGGAAGCTTTTACAAATGACTTGACCCCTAGAAATAGGGGCCCCAGAATACACATTTTTGAAAAGCTTCTCAGGTGATTGTGATGATAGGTTAAGGAACCTAAGATCTAGATTCTATATGGACCACTGTTGCGGGCAAGTCACTAGAATAGATATTAATCCAAGACTGCCCTAAGGTAACCTGAGATTGGTTACCAGATAACAGATGTGGACAGTGATGAGAGATGAGTGGAGGAAAGGTTGGAAGGACCTGGGAAAGCTTCTTAGAGGACCAGAGATTTCACTGGGCCTTGCTGGATGGAGAGGCTTCTGGACAGGCATCGTCATGAACCATTTAGACAAAATGAGCAAAAGAAGGTAGAGACAGACCCATTTCCTTGGAAAGTTCCATGATTTTTATTAGAAATAACTCTGGATGCTTTGTGTGAATGTCTCTTTGGCAACATTTGCAAGTCAGATTGGATTTTTCCATCTCTCCATCCTATTTGGACATCAATCAATGTTAGCCTAGGAAACAAAGATTCATTTTCATGTTAGCTTCACTCTGGCCAATTAGCTTCTCTAGTTTTTATTTCCAAACAATTTAGTTGATGATCCTCCCAGAAACTTTCTGGGAGCACCAGAAGTTCTGCTCTCCTCTGTTTGGCCATTTCCAAGTCCCCTTATCCTGATTCTTGTCTTAAGTACTGTTCTCTATGCAGGGTGAGACAAAAATCTCTTCCCATAAGAGGCTTAAGGACTAGTGTTCTGGTTCCCCAATCTTAAAACCTGACTTTTTGGCTCTTGACTCACCAGATTGACTCAGTGGCCAAATCCTAGTGTTTCTACTTTTCACTCATCAACACATTTCTTGGCTGCTTCCTAAGAGTCAGATACCACACCAGCTGCTTTGAATGCATTATTTCATTTTCTTTCTGTAGCAACCCTATGAGGACGGATAGTGTTCCCATTGTACAGATGGAGAATCAAGCTTAGAGAGATCGGATTGCTTGTGTAAGATAAGAAAGCTAGGCAGGGCTGGGATGGTGGCTCACTCCTGTAATCCCAAGCACTTTGGGAGGCTAAGGCAGGAGGATCACTTGAGCTCAGGAGTTTGAGACCAGCCTGGACAATGTGATGAAACTCTGTCTCTACAAAAGATACAAAAATTAGCTAGGCATGGTGGCAAGCACCTGTAGTCCCAGCCACCCAGGAGGCTGAGTTGGGAGGATCGCTTGAGCTGGAAGGGTGAGGCCACAGTGAGCCACTGCACTCCCGCCTGGAAGATGGAGCAAGACCCTGTCTAAAAAACAGACAAACAAACAAACAAAAAAACCCCAAAAACTAGGCACCAAAGATGCTGTGCCTCCAGTGTGGTTCTTTCAGACTGTCTCTCATGGACATGACCTCATTTCCAGAGTAGATTCCAGCTTTTTCGCTTAGCCCTTGAGGGACTGCTATTCCCCAGATCTGGTCACAACTTTCTCTTCTCACCTTGCCTGTTTCTTACCCAAGCTTCCTTCTTACCACACCTTTGCTCGCTCTTTCCTGCTTAAGAGAGCCTTTCCCATCTTCCCCTGCTCTCTACTTCTAAGCTAAAGGAGCACTGTTTCTTCTCAGAACTCCTGTGGTCTTTTATCTGCCTCTCTTTTATGACAGTTGAACTTGCAGCTGCTTCATTGTCATGTGAGTGACATGTGTTTTGTGGCCCCAGCAGTAGGTCTTCCATGTGTATACCTCAACAACAAGCGATGGGGAAGGTCAGGGTCTGAGGCTAAGCAAAGCTCATCCCCCTTCACTCTGGCTGAACAGCCCACTGACATCAAGAGCTTAGCTTCTTTTTCAAAAGAATTGTTTTTTTTTTAATTTGCTAAAGAGAAACAAAATAAAGACATCTGTAGTAGAAAGAAAATAATTTATTATCTTTCAAAGTTAAAGAGAATGATGTTAGGATTATTGAGACCAGACAAGTGGCAGCTGACAACCAGGAGACTGTGTTGTAATAATTGTTCTGCTTGTGACTCTGAGCAGCTCACTTAATCTCTCTGGACCTTGGTGTCCTCCCTGGTAAAGCAGGTGTATGTACTGCGAGAAGGGGAAGACAATTGTGCGGAGGATTGACAGAAATGCCCTCTCAGGTCTCTTCTTACCCAGATATACTTTGACTGGAACTCCCGAATCTCTCCCAGAGTATCTTAAAGGAAGCAGAATAATTTAATCATTAACATGTGGACCCCAGATCTGTATGCATTTGGATGCTGTTGGTTGCAACCAAGAGAAATCTAACTTCAGTTGGTTTAAACAAGAAAGGGAACTTCTTTGTAACTAGATTCATCAACTCATGTAACTAGAAAGTCTAGGAGTGGGTTAGGTTTCAGGTATGGTCTAATCTGTGGATTCTTAATGTCTTCACAAATAGGACCGTTTCTCTGTGATTCTCCCAGTTTTGCCATCCACCGTGGGTATCTTCATCCTCAAGGTAGCAAAAATGGCTGCAATGGTTCAAAGCCACTTGACAGGTGACATCTGCACATCGCACTAGTTCAAAATAAGAAAGAACCTTTCTCCCCGCAACCATCAAAGCAAAGTCACAGGCTTTACTCCTAATTTGCCAACCTAATGCCGTTTGCCCACTCTTCATCCAAATACTGACCAGAGAATAAGGACTGATTGACTCCAGTTAATGAAGGCTCAACCCTGGAGGTTAAGGAGGCGTCAGCCCCACCCAAATCACAAGGCAAGGGATACTGGGAAGTTTGACATTCTCATGTTACAGCCACATTGCCCATGATCGAATTCTGGCTCTGCTTGCCTATGTTCTTGGGTAGATTGCCTTTGTCAAGCATCTGCTTCCTTGTCTGTAAAAGGACATAATAATACATATCTCAGAGGACTGTTGTAAGAATTAAATTAAATTAATATATGAAAAGCACTAAACATGGTTCCTGGCACACAGTAAGTGTGATGATGATGATGGTGTTGGAGATGATGAAATTGAAGGGGGATAGGGGAGCACTGGCCCCAATTTAGGAAGCAGCTGAGCCATAGGAATGTTTTCTAGTCAGGAGCATGCACAGCTGTCATGCTGAAAGCTTCTATTTGATCTACTGCCCACATCATACTTTTCCATATCTCTGCTTTTTTTCCTCTGAGGTTTTTTCTATAAGTGCTTTCTTCCTCCTCTGCCTCTCAATTTCCCCATCTTTAAAAGCCCAGCACAAGTGCCATCCTATATTGACTAGCTTAAAGCTGGGTGTGGTGGCCCTTACCTGTAATCCTAGTTACTTGAGAGGCTGAGGCAGGATTGTGTGAGCCCAGGAGTTTGACACCAGTCTGGACAACATAGCAAGACCCTGTCTCTCAAAAAATAAAACAGTTTTAAGAAAAAGCTTAGGTCATTGACTTTGCATATGTGTAACTGACTCTCCCCCTGAGCAGGACCAGTAATGGTTAAGAACTCAGCTACTGGATTAGGCAGAGCTGGGTTTGCCATCAGATAACTTGGGAAAGTTATTCAACCTCTCTATGCCTTAGTTTTCTCATCTGTAAAACAGGGTATTTTCTTTTTTTTTTTTTTTGAGACAGGGTCTTGTCACCCAGGCTGGAGTGCAGTGCACTGCGACCTCCGCCTCCCAGGTTCAAGTGATTCTCCTGCCTCAGCCTCCTGAGTAGCTTAGGACTACAGGCACCCGCCACTGCGCCCAGATAATTTTTGTATTTTTAGTAGAGACAGGGTTTTGCCATGTTGGCCAGGCTGGTCTTGAACTCCTGACATCAGGTGATCCGCCTGCCTTGGCCTCCCAAAATGCTGGAATTACAGGCCTGAGCCACCCCACCCAGCCAAAACAGTGTCTTAATAGTATTTACCTCAGGCCAAGCATGGTGGCTCACGCCTGTAATCCCAACACTTCGGGAGGCTGAGGTGGGCAGATCACAAGGTCAGGAAATCGAGACCATCCTGGCCAACATGGTGAAACCCTGTCTCTACTAAAAATACCAAAAAAAATATTAGCTGGGCATGGTGGCATGTGCCTGTAATCCCAGCTACTTGGGAGGCTGAGGCAGGAGAATCACTTGAACCCGAGAGGCAAAGGTTACAGTGAGCCGAGATCTGGCATTGCACTCCAGCCTGGCAACAGAGTAAGACTCCATCTCAAAAAAAAAGTACCTACCTCAGAGAGTTGTTAAGAGAATGAAATGATGTAATGTATATAATGTCTGTAAAGAGGTCAGTACAGTGCTGACCATAAATAATGGATCTTTGTGGTTACTATAAGCCTCAGGAGAGCAAGTGTGACAGTTTCTGCAGCATTGCTGCTATGCTGCGCACATAGTAGCTGCTGGATAAACATTTGTTAATGGGCTGTGAGGAGTATGGATGGCTCTCTGTCCTCTTCATAGCCATCTCCTCACTCCAGCAAAATAAATAAAAAACAACCCCCTAACCTTGGAAAAGGCAATGTAGCAAAGTAGAAGGTGCAGGATTTAATGAGTGACTGGCAGGGGGGATGGGGTGCTAAGGAAGGGTGGACAGGGTGGCAGATGACACTTATCAGCAACAGGAAGCCGAGAGGAAACCAGCAAGCGGCTGTTCTGTGTTCATCCAGCCAGCAAGTTTAGCTCCGCCAAGTCATTTGATTCACCCGGCGGTGAAATGGGGGTCAACCAGTCTGTGGACTTTCCGCCTGTCACAGGACCCCACCTCGTAGGCTGTGGGGATGTGATGGAGGGTCAGAATCTCCAGGTAAGTGTCCCCAGCTCCCTCCCTTCTGTCTGCACTGCTTTGGCTGGCACTGTGACTGATGATAAGTCTCATTCTGCACTCCCATGGGGGGAAGCTGAGTTAGAGTGGGTCTGGATTTGGTTATTAAGCCTCCAGGTCTGTGTTCTCTGAGCTTTTTCTTCCCCTTTCCAAACCTTAGAAATATCCCAATAGACAGAGATAATGGGTTCATTTTCCATCTAGGAGGAAAGAGGGAGTGGCTCTAGCTTCAAAGGCAGGCCGAAGATCCTCTCACCTTTCTTGAGGGCAGATGCCTGATCTTGGAAGTTTTGATCTTATCATAATCCAAGTGTATGAGAGGAAGAGCCATGGGCATGTGCCTTTGGCCTTGGACTCCCTGACCTGGGTAGGAGGATAACTTCCTTTTCTCCTGCCTTGATCTGTTTTCCCCTCCGGCTTTGACTTCTGGATTTGTCCTCTATCAAGTCCTAGGACTTTTTGATTAACATATATATGATATATAACAACAAATATATATATATAGTAGAGACAGGGTCTTGCTATGTTGCCCAGGCTGATGTCTAACTCCTGGCCTCAAGCGACCCTCCTACCTCGGCTTCCCAAAGTGCTGGGATTACAGGCATGAGCCACTGTGCATAGCTCAGTTCCTTGGTCTTTCTTTGCTAGCCCTTGGAGTTCCTGTCTCCCTTGAGAGGCACACACTTCTTAGTAACCTACTCCCATGTAAGTGAGTGTGCTGTTGCTTCCCAAGGGCCATCCTAGCGGTGGCCTGGATAAGCTACCAATGCCACCCTGTTCAGCACAAGGACTAATCTCTAACTCCTGGGGCTCCTCCAGGCCTAGGCTTAGGGCTAGATTTAAATCTTAATTGTCCCAAGCACTCATATATTTTTGGTGCCCCCTCCCACAATGTAATTCAAAATACGGTTGTCTATTTGAAATAACATAAACTTTACATGTATGCTAAAAACCAAATTGCTTCTTCCTGGATTTCTGAATGTAAAATTCAGGTATGCTAATTGAACCTCAAGTTTCCCTGTTTTGCTGGTGCCCCAAACACCTGCTGAGTGTGTCTGTTGAGAAATCTAGCCCGGGCTCCTCACTCTGAGCAGCTGCTCTCTTTTTTCCTACAGGGGAGCTTCTTTCGACTCTTCTACCCCTGCCAAGAGGCAGAGGAGACCATGGAGCAGCCTCTGTGGATTCCCCGCTATGAGTACTGCACTGGCCTGGCCGAGTACCTGAAGTTTAATAAGCGCTGGGGCGGCTTGCTTTTCAACCTGGCTGTGGGTAAGGGCTGGCCTGACCTCCGCATGCTTTCCCAGTTGTTTGGTTATGTTCCTGGGAGATCCCCAGGTGTACACAGTACCTTACAGCTTGCAGTGTCCAGCCTTTTGTAAGGGGTATCCATTAGCCAATGTGGTGTGGAGAGTTGGGAGAGAATTTCGTATGTAAGAGCTTTGGTGATTGAGTTAGACTTTCCTAGATTCAAATCCAGAGTTTATAATTTACTAGCCATGGGTTTTGGGCAAGTTACTAAACCTGTCTGAATACCTGCCTTTGCGGGTTTGTAATACAGGATGTATGTAAAGCCTTTAGTGCAGTGCTTGGGACATAGAATGTGTTCCCTAAATGGCACTGATTGCTCATTTATTCAGCATGTTTTAATTCCTACTCTGTGCCAGCTATTGTGTGTATTAAAGAAAGGTTCTTAACTATCAAGGAGCATACAGTCTCCTGCAGTTTTCCCTCCAGTCACCCCTCTTCTGAGTAGGATAACACTGAGTCATCTACTTCCCCCAAAGGCCTCACACCTAGGAATTCCACCCATTGCCTTGGCAACTCAGCAATTTACCCCAGAGTTGTTCAGTACTGCCCCTTTGGACTTAGCTTTCCATTTTTTTTTCTTGGAGACAGAGTCTTGCTCTTGTCACCCAGGCTGGAGTGCAATGGCACGATCTCAGCTCACTGCAACCTCTACTTCCCGGGTTCAAGCAATTCTGCCTCAGCCTCCCGAGTAGCTGAGATTACAGGCGTCTGCCACCACGCCCAGCTAATTTTTGTATTTTTAGTAGAGATGGGGTTTCACCATGTTTGCTAGGCTGGTCTCGAACTCCTGACCTTGTGATCCACCCACTTGTGATCCACCTCAGCCTCCCAAAGTGCTGGGAATACAAGCATGAGCCACAGTAGCTGGCCTAGCTTCCCATTTTCTATTGTCCTCACTCTTCATAGGTAAGAAAGGGAGAAAAAAATAGGTGACTGACTGCCCTGAGTTGCTCAGGGGCCCATGGTGGTTCTCCAGAAGGGAGAAACACATGTCCCCACCCATACCTATACTCGGGCTGCCTTTGGGATAAGAGCTTTGGGGCAGCCAGAGATTCTATAGCCCATGTCTCTGCTAGGATCTTGTCGCCTGCCTGTTAGCTGGAATGGCCCCTTTAAGACAAAGGACTCTGGATACCCCTTGATCATCTTCTCCCACGGCCTAGGAGCCTTCAGGTAAGAGCTTTTTTCCCCTGGACCTTGCCATACTCCTTGCCTGGTGACAGCTGCTGAGTCTTAGCTCATTCTCAAAGGGCAAAAAACACATTTCCATCTGCTAGCTGTCTTATCTCCCATCTGTTTCCTTCCGTAGCATTGGGTTCACCTTCTCCGGAAGGCTTTTTTCAAGTCCTTTTAACTTTGTGGAACCTTTCAGCAGCCTTTGTATGCTTTACTTCTCGTGGTCCAGCGTTTACGTAAATATACACTTTCAGCTTTCTTCCTGTGTAACAGCCCAGAAATGCTAGAGGGAGCATGAGCTTTGTGATCAGAGCATCATTTATTTATATTTTAACTTAATTTTTTTCAAACAGGGTTTTGCTCTATTGCCCAGTCTGGAGTGCAGTGGCGTGATCACAGCTCACTGCAGCCTCAACTTCCTGGTCTCAATCAATCCTCCTGCCTCAGCTACCAAGTAGCTGGCATGTACCACCACACCTGGCTATTTTTATTTTTTTTTTTGCAGAGATGAGGTCTCAGTGGGTTGCCCACACTGATCTCGAATTCCTGAGCTCAAGCCATCCTCCCGCCTCAGCCTCCCAAAAGTGCTAAGATTATAGGTGTGAGCCATTGTCCCCCTCCAAGACTCATTTGTTCAGCATGAGGGTCCACTCTGCATGTGGCACTGGCATAGTAGCGAATAAGATAGACTT
This sequence comes from Cacajao melanocephalus, assembly GCA_963573385.1. Lineage (NCBI taxonomy): Eukaryota > Metazoa > Chordata > Mammalia > Primates > Pitheciidae > Cacajao > Cacajao melanocephalus. Next base: position 35,730 of record CAUYLG010064521.1, read on the forward strand.
GCTCCCTGCACTTGTGGAGCCAGCAGCCTAACCTGCAAATCTCAGCCATATCCTTTGTGCTCTGTGTAAGCCTGGGAAGGTTGTTTAATTCTCTGAACTTAGATTCCGTCATCTGTCAAAGATGAATGCCGCTCCCACGGGGCGGTTTGTGTGGATTCTGTTCAATTGATACCTACTAGGTGCACACCCACATTGATTCTCCTCTCACGTTCTCTACATGGAGGGGTATGGTGAGGGTGAACTGTAAGATCTCCTTTACCAGACTTGGGAAACTTTGGCCTAAATTTCATTATTCATTTAGAATTCTTCAATGAATTCTGATTTCTGCACCTTGGTGTATTATATAAATAACTGTAGTACATGTGTTCCTGTTTAAGCTTGTGAATGTTCTCTCTGTTCATCCATCAACATGTATGTCTAGTTTATGTCCCAGAATGTTGCACATCTCAAAGGCATCTGTTTTTGCCTTCAAGCCCCCAAACCATTGTCCACACTGTAGCCAGAGAGATCTATTTTAAAACAAAATATGATCTTGTCATTCCAGCACCTGAAGCAGTACCCAGCATATAATGGGTACTCAATAAGTATTTGTTGAGTGATTGAATGAATGTCTCTTCCTACTTAAAAGTTTTTAATAGGTCTTTGAACGTAATTCAGTTCTCATGGTTGTACCTTGACTTAGGTCCAAGACAAAGTTTCCAGGCTCATTCCTTGCTATTTGCCTCACCGTAGCTCTCCAGACAAATTTTTGCCTGGACTATTCACCATTCTGCTCTTCTCTTCCTCTTCCCCCTCTTCCTCTTTTCCTCCTAATTCCAGATTACCTTCAAGATCTTAGTTTGGATGTCATTGTCCTAGGGACACCCATCCTGACAATTAACCTATTATATTAATTTTTCCAGAATGTGCTTTCATAAGACAATCTATACTTCTCAGCATTTAACATAATTGTAATAAATAAATTACTTGTGTAATTATTCTTTAATGCCTGTCTTCTTCACTGGATTGTAAGCTCTTGAAGGCAGAGACCCCATCTGTCTTCTATTGCTCCAGTACCTAGGACAGTGCCTGGAAAGTAGTTGTTAACCAATAAGTATCTATTGAATGAATACAAGGGCTGTGTGTGCTAGGTTCTCATTCATTCAGCAGACATCTGTGGAGCATCTGCTCTGTTCCAGCCCCTTGGCATGACAGGAAGGTGGGACATACCAAGATTAACAAATCAAGGAAGTCGCATCTGCTAGAGGAGCAGGAACAGAGACTCCCATAACTGTAGCCCACGGCAGGAAGTGGAGAGTAAACATAGAGATAAGGTTAAAAAGGCAGTTAGATGGTTTTTGATGCTGTTTTCTTTTCTTTTTTTTTTTTTTTTTGAGATGGAGTTTCTCTCTTGATGCTCAGGCTAGAGTGCAGTGGCGTGATCTCGGCTCACTGCAACCTCCACCTCCTGAGTTCAGGCTATTCTCCTGCCTCAGCCTCCTGAGTAGCTGGGATTACAGGCATGCGCCACCACGCCCTGCTACTTTTGTATTTTTAGTAGAGACAGGGTTTCTCCATGTTGGTCAGGCTGGTCTCGACCTCCCGACCTCAGGTGATCCACCCACCTCGGCCTCCCAAAGTGCTGGGATTATAGGTGTGAGCCACTGCGCCTGGCCTGATACTGCTTCTTATTCAATAAGTTGAGTACCTGCTGTGTGCCAGGGCTAGGCATTCAGTAGTGAAGAAGACAGAGTTCCTGCCTTCAGGAAGATTATAGTCTAGCAGGGAAAAGAAGCAAAGAAACATTTTCCTCCTAGGCCAACAGGTATTTATGAAGAGAGCAGGTAAGCACATGACTTTGGAGGTGGTCCTATCGGTCTAAGAGTCTGTATTGAGACTTCACACTCATTAGACTTGGGCGAGTGAGTTATAAATATTCTTCATTAATCAGAGTGAAATTCCAAGGAAAAAGGAAGGGAGGATAAGGGACATTGTTTCCCCTCATTGCATCTGTGGTTAATTCAGGCTCTGAAATCCTTCCCATGGGTCATGGCCCTATGGTTTCCTATCCTAGGGAGGAATACGTGCAATTAAATACCTAACCGTTCTCAGTGTGCCATCGTCTCATTTGGTTCCCACGTAGCCCTGTGAGGTGGACAGGCAGGGATGCCCATTTTTCAGCTGGGCAAACAGGCTCTGGAAGGCAGACTTGCCCAAAGTTACACACTTTGAACTGGGAAGGGATCAGAAATCTCTCTGGCTCTAAAGTCCAGTTCACTGCCTTTCCTGGAAAAGTGGGAGAAGGTGAAAAGGAACTTAAGAACCTGACCTCCTTGTATCAGTTAGAAATTGGGCAAGTTGTATTTAACAGAAAACCCCCAAATAATAGTGACTTCAATATAGTAATGTTTATTTCTCTCCCAAGTAAAAGGAAGCCAAAGGTAGACAGTTAAGGTTGATATGGTAGTTCCACGAGATGGCTGCTAACAGAGCATGGTTGGAATGAGGGTGAAGGCTGGGCTGTTCTTCTGATCCCTTTTCCTTGTTCCTTTTTGAACCTCCAGGACTTTGTATTCAGCCTTCTGCATGGAGCTGGCCTCACGTGGTTTTGTGGTTGCTGTGCCAGAGCACAGGTAAGGGATGAACCGCCATGGATTGGGTGCCTACAGTGAGCTAAGATATAGACTAGTCCCCTATCAATGTACTGTTTCTAATCCTCTTGACAACCATGCAAGCCAGGATTATACACCTCTTAAAGAAGAGAAAACCAAGGGTCAAAGATGTTAAATAATTTCCCAAAAGTGACACACTGAGTTGAAATTCAAACCCAATTCTGTCTCTAAAATCTATATTTTTTCCACTTTCCTATTTATGTCCCAGATTTCCTTCCCTACTAGCCAAAGGGTGATATAGAGCCCTTGGATGGAAGGGAGGAGTTGGTAAAGGGGAAAAATAAGCTCAAGAATGTTTTCTGGTTTCTCTCTGATGATGTGTGTATTTCAGGGACCGGTCAGCAGCAACCACCTATTTCTGCAAGCAGGCCCCAGAAGAGAACCAGCCCACCAATGAATCGCTTGAGGAGGAATGGATCCCTTTCCGTCGAGTTGAGGAAGGGGAGAAAGAATTTCATATTCGGAATCCCCAGGTAAGTTTGTGCCAGTTGGGGAGGGAGAGTTAATGAGTCTGTCCTCTGTCTACTATATTTGATAGCAAGACTTTTAGTTAACCCTCCCTTGAAATCTCAGTCATAGTGGGTCTGAGTTTGCCACATCAGTGGAAATATGTAGCGTATTAATCAGGACTCCTGCAACTGCTGTGACAGAAATCCAACTTAGACTTACTTAGGCAAAAAACGAAGTTGATGGCTCATGTAAGTAGACTATAAGAAGAGCAGAACAATTGGAACCAGATTCAAATGCCATCAGGGTTTGTTCTTCATCCTCATTTCTGTCTGTCTCTTGGTTGATGGGTCTCATCTTCAAACTGGCTTACTTTCTAAGGTTAGAACCATAGGGTTTTTTTTGTTTGTTTGTTTTGTTTTTTTTTCTGAGACAAGTCTGGCTCTGTCACCCAAGCTGCTGGAGTGCAGTGGCATGATCATGGCTCACTGCAGTCTCAATCTCCTGGGCTCAAGAGATCTTCCTACCTCAGCGTCCCGAGTAGCTGAGACTACAGGCATGCACCACTATGCCCAGCTACATTTTTTTATTTTTATTTTTTTGAGACAGAGTCTCACTCTGTCACCCAGGCTAGAATGCAGTGGCACCAACATGGCTCACAGCAACCTCAACCTCCTAGGTTCAAGTGATTCTCCCACCTCAGCCTCCTGAGTAGCTGGGACTACAGGCAAATACCACCACACAATTTTTTTTTTTTAGTAGAGATTGCTATGTTGCACAGGCTGTTCTCAGACTCTTGAGCTCAAGCGTTCCTCTCACTGTGGCCTCCCAAAATGCTGGGGTTACAGGTGTAAGCCACAACACCCTGTCAGAACCACAGCTCTTGACAGCTCTGAGCTTGTGTGTGTTCATGTCATCATGAGAACAGGGCTGTGTTTGAGTTGCTCCCTCAGTCCCCTACCTTGGTGCAAAACTGCGGTTTGAAAAATCCTGGAGACGGATTCCAGGCCTGGGGAGAAGTAACAAAATGAGACCTTCCCATCAGAAATGCATTGTTAGAATGAGAGTGGGAAGGGCATCCTCAAAAGGCAGGGTTAACAGGAGAAGGAAGAGGGGTAAGTGCTTGGGAGACAAAAACAATAGATGTGTGATGTGAATGGACAAGTGGAATCCAGTACTGGATTGCTAATAACAGCGCTCTTAATTCCTTTTGTTTTTAAAATGCTTTCATATACATCATCTCATTGGATCCTTCTGACAGCCCTATAGTTAGGTAGGTGGAGTCAGAACAACAGGGCTGAGTATGTTATGTTGTTAGGCAGTGCTTATGTGACCTGCAAGGTAGCTGAGACTTTCTCAGGACGTGGCACCCAAGGTACTTGCTGAGGCATAGCGGGGCAAACTCCTGTGCATCCTTCCCTGGCTCTGTACGTGAGTGATATTCTCGCTGGACAGTTGTGGAGTGTTCCAGTTCCCACTGGGACTGTCTCTGTTGCAGGTGCATCAGCGGGTAAGCGAGTGTTTACGGGTGTTGAAGATCCTGCAAGAGGTCACTGCTGGGCAGGCTGTCTTTAACATCTTGCCTGGTGGCTTGGATCTGATGACTTTGAAGGTATGGAAGCAATTGGTATGACCTAGAGCCCAGTATTCAGGGCTTTCTTCGTTACAAGTAACAGAAACCTAACTAAGTAGTGTAAACCAAAAGAGAATTGATTGTCTCATCTAACTACCAAGAAGACCAAAGGCCAACTTGAGGCCAGTGTAGTTAGACCCAGTGTCTCAGACATTATCATCAAAGCCTTGGCACTCTTCTCTCTCCTCTCCTGCCTCAGTGTCTCTGTGTATATGTGGGTTTCTCACCAGACTCTGTCCTTTAGGCGAGAAAGATAGTTGCTAGCAGTTGAAGCTTGCGTATCAACTTACAGCTCCAGGTTTAAAAAGAAAACAGACTGTCTTAGCTTCCACTAATCTGAGAAAGCTGTGACACTACGTGGGTCTCATGCCCCTCTGTGCCAGTCCCTGCGTCAGAGGGAGAGGGTGTTCAGACTGGCCTGCCTAAGTTATAGTCCCACTTCTGGGTCAGGTGATTGACCACCACAGGACCAGGTGGATGGCAGGGAGAGGGTTCAGGCTACTGAGCAGCAAACAACCTGTGTCCACTGCAGGCTCAGTCCTCCCGTTGAGGGAATCCCACGAACCCTCCCAGGACGGTATGAAACCATCCTGGACATGGAATTTAGTGCTTATGAAGGTACATTCTTCATGCCCCACCCCCACCCAATCTTTTTTCTCCATAATTTCAAAAGTCATTCAGGCTCTATTCAGAGAACCAAGAAATCACACAAAAGCATGAAGAAAAATGAAACAACCTTTTTCAAAATTTTTGTATTTGTCCTTCCAATTATTATTAAATGTATTAATGTATGTATTTTTTTACACAATTATGTTATCATTTAATACAAGCTGTTTTGTGCCCTTATTTTCATTTAGCAAAACAGTATGAGTATCTTCTTATGCCAATTAATATTTTTCTTTTTTTTTTTTTTTGAGATGCAGTCTCACTCTGTTGCCAGTCTGGAGTGCAGTGGCATGATCTGGGCTTACTGCAACCTCTGCCTCCCGGGTTCAAGCGATTCTTGTGCCTCAGCCTCCCGAGTAGCTAGGACTATAGGTGCACACCATCACGCCCAGCTAATTTTTTGCATTTGTAGTAGAGATGGGATCTCACCAAGTTGGCCGGGATGGTCTCAATCTCTTGACCTCGTGGTCCACCTGCCTTGGCTCCCAAAGTGCTGGGATTACAGGCGTGAGCCACTACGCCTGCCCAATTAATGTTTTTCTATGGTATGATTTTAAAAAAATTTTTTTAGAGACAGGGTCTTGCTGTCTGCCCAGGCTAGACTCAAACTCTTAGGCTTAAGCAATCCTCCTATATAGCAAGACTTTTATTATTTATTTTTGTTTATTTTTTTGAGTCAGGGCCTCACTCTGTCAGCCAGGCTGGAGTACAGTGGTGCGATCACCACTCACTGAAACCACCACAGCCTCCCAAGTGGCTGGGACTCTAGGTGTGTGCAACCATGCCAGCAAATTTTTTGTATTTTGTAGAGCTGGGGTTTCACCATGTTGCCCAGGCTGGTCTCAAACTCCTGGGCTCAGGCAGTCTACCCACCTTGGCCTCACAAAGCGTTGGGATTAGAGGTATGAGCCACTGCACCCAACTGCATCATTTTTAATAGCTATGTCATATTATATTGTATGAATAAGAATGGGTGTGTGTGTGTGTATAATACATATGTAATACATACATGTACATTTACAATTACTGCTTTATGAGACTTGCTATTTTTTTTTTTTGAGACCAAGTTTCACTCTTGTTGCCCAGGCTGGAGAGCAATGGCATGATCTCGGCTCACCGCAACCTCCACCTCCCCAGTGCAAGTGGTTCTCCTGCCTCAGCCTCCCAAGTAGCTGGGATTACAGGCATGCGCCACCACACCTGGCTAATTTTGTATTTTTAGTAGAGACAGGGTTTCTCCATGTTGGTCAGGCTGGTCTCAAACTCCTGACCGCCAGTGATCTGCCCATGTTGGCCTCTCAAAGTGCTGGGATTACAAGTGTGAGCCACCGCGCCCAGCCGAGACTTGCTATTTTAAGAGCTCCTCTACAAACTTATGCAGTAAGCATTCTTACCTCTTTACATAGAAAGAAACCAAGGATCAAAAAGGCTAAGTACCCAAGATTACCCAGCTAAGTAAGTGATAGAGTCACACATGAAATTGGGGCATTTTGATTCCACAGCCTGTGCTATGTGCCCCAAATCCTCTTCAGAATGTATATTTTAAAGGCTTTGGTAATATTCTCCAGGAGAAGCATCTGCCTGCATACCCAATAGGTAAGACAGACCCTGGAATCTAGAGTGCTTTACCAGCTACAGTGTTGGCAAAGTGAGAGTCAGAAGGGCCCTGGGCACTGAGGTCTAGCCCTGCATGCCTGTGGTCCTGAGAAAGGCACTGGGAAGCCAGGCTCATGCCTGTAATTTCAGCATTTGGGGAGGCTGAGTGGAGCAGATCGCTTGAGCCCAGGAGTTTGACACCAGCCTGGCCAACATGGCAAAACCCTATCTCTACTAAAAATACAAAATTTAGCTGGGCATAGTGACGTGCGCCTATAGTTCAGCTACTTAGAAACTGAAGCAGGAGAATCGCTTGAGCTCGAGCCTAGGAGGCAGAGGTTGCAGTGAGCCAAGATTGTGCTGCTGCGTTCCAGCCTGGGTGACAAAGGGAGACTATATCTCAAAATAAAAAAAGGCATTGGGAAATGCTAGGCTATAGTCCAGTTAGATTAGTTAAGAGGGCAGCCTTTTGGGGGAAATACAGCATGAAAAAAAAAGCTAAGTACATTTTCTCTATCAAATTGAGTAAGATCTAAACATTGATTACTCTGTTAACAAAGTTGTGGGGAAGTAGATATTCTCTACATTGCTGGTGAGAATACAGATCGTCCCATGGAGGGCATTTGGCAATTGGTATTATCAACAGTACAGACACATATGTTTCTTTGACACAGTAATTTACAGTTTGGGGAATTTATCCTACAAACAAATACCTGCACACATGCAGCATGATAGATGGACAGTGTTATTCATTCCAGTGTTGTTTGTTACAGCAAAAGTTTGATAGTAACCTAAACATTCACCAATGAGGAAACTGGTTTAATTATGGGACAGTGGATGTATTTGCTTGGCGAATGGTAATTGCTAGAGTGTGTAAACCCCATATTTCAGTGGCTTAACACGGTAGAAATGTATTCCTCTCCTACATGAAGTTTAATGTGAGTGCTCCTATATAAGAGGCAACTCAGGGATCCAGGCTTCTTTTATAATCTCTTTTATGTCTCTAACCTCTCACAAAATTTGTGAATCCCAAATTTGTTGTTTGCATTAAGCCAACAGAATGGGAAAGGGCATAGAGGTTTGTATGAGACAGTTTATGGACCAGGCATGGAAATAGAGGTACCACTTTAGCTCACATTCTGTTGGCTAGAACAGTCACAAGGTCTTATCTAACTGCTGGGAAATAGTTTAGCTGTGAGACCAGGAAGAAGAGGAAAAGATTTGGTGATCAGCTAGCTGTCTATACCATGGCCAAGTCAAATGCAGCTGTGAACAAGGATGAGGAAGCTCTTTATGTACTAATGTTGTTATGTACAAAAAGATACAGCATCACGTGTATGAAAAGAGGGAAAGTATATATTCATGTTGACTTATGAATATAAGCAGTCTCTTCAGGGACACATAAGAAACTGCTACCTGTTTGGAGGTAGGTGGTGGGCAATCATGTGGAAAAAAATGGAGTAGGTAGGAGACTTCTTGTATACCTCTGATTTTAGAGGTATATGAATATATTTACCTGTTGTTGTTTTTTTTAATGCCGAAGAGGCCATCCAACCAAGTTGTTGATCTTAGGGTACTGAGTGAAGGGGGAAGATTTAGGTACAAAGCCTTGGAATAGACAATGGGGAGAGCAGAACAGAAGTTCAGAGCAGAGGCCGGGCCGCAGAGCCTGGAGAGGCCTCCTGAGCCCCTTAGCAGGCAGCTGCAGTGGCTTTTTATATAACCATACCCTGAAGGCTTCTGAGTACAACCAGAAATAGATACATGCAGAGCCTGTTAGAGTACACAGACTCACTCTTCCCCTTGGCTTTGGATAAAAATCACAACAGATATCCAAAGAGGAAGTAGAACCTGCACTGGTTTCTGCACAAGCAGTCTTTGCTCCAGAGCACAACGGACAGGCAGCAGGAGCATCCCCGTTCCACCCTCAGCTCAGTCCATGTGTCGTGGACCTTGGACCAGTGTATAAGGCGGGGATTCTTGAGGATGGAGATGGCTCTTATTGTTAACAAGCTCACAGACCAATGGGTCAGTATTTCTTCATAGATTTTTTTTTTTTTTTTTTTTTGAAACAGGATCTCACTCAGTCACCCAGGCTGGAATGCAGTGGTGCAATCATTACTCACTGCAGCCTCGACCTCCTGGGCTCAAGCGATCCTCTCACCTCAGCCTCCTCAGTAACTGGGACCATACATGCACACCACCACATACAGCTAATTTTCGTATTTTTTTATAGAGACAAGGTTTTGTCATGTTTGAGCCCTGGCTGGTCTCAAATTCCTAAGTTCAAGCAATCTGCCTGCCTCGGCCTCCCAGAGTGTTGGGATTACAGACGTGAGCCACCGTGCCCGGCCTATTTATAGGTATTTGAATGTCTACCCTGGTCCGCTATTGTTAAGTAATAAGATTACAAAAGTAAACATGAAAAGTACAGTTTTCACAATTCCTGCCTACACAAAGCTGTTCAGTCCAAGGACTGCTTGACTGGTGCCCCTTCCATAGGCAAGAGATTCTTGATAGTGTGATGTTGGTGGGCTCACTCGCTGTATTGTGCCTTTGGCCTCATCGCCTCACTATTTCTTCCTCTTGCTCCTGATGAATTGCTAAAGAGCAGTCCTGAGTTTCTGACTTGGCTAAGTTCTCCGCTTTCCTCAGGGCAACATTGACCTGAGCCGTGTGGCTGTGATGGGACATTCATTTGGAGGGGCCACAGCTATTCTGGCTTTGGCGAAGGAGACCCAGTTTCGGTGAGTTTCCTGGTAGTGTTGCTGTGCTTAGCTCCACACACCATTTATTCACTCAGCAGGTATTTGTTACACAAGTGCTATGTTCTTGGCACTGTTTAGGGACTGAGGATTCAGTGGTGAACAAGAAAACAAGATCTCTGATTTCATGGAATTATGTTATTGTAGGAGAAGACAGATGAGTGAAAAAGCCAACAGATAATAAAATCCCCATGACCAAGTGCAATGAAGAAAAATAAGGCTGAGCGTGGTGGCTCACTACTGTAACCTCAGCTCTTTGGGAGGCTGAGGCAGGAGGATTGCTTGAACCAGGAGTTTGAGATCAGCCTGGGAAACATCACAAGACACTGTCTCTACAAAAAAATTAAAAAACAAAACCAAAAAACTTAGCCAAGTGTGATAGGGCATGCCTGTAGTTCCACCTACTTTGAAGGATGAGGCAGAAGGATCACTTGAACCCAGGAGTTCGAGGTTACAGTGAGCTATGATTGTACCACTTCAGCCTGGGCAATAGAGCAAGACCCTGTCTCAAAAAAACAGAAAAGAATACAGGCTGATATATCTCTGAGAAAGTAAAACCAAGACTGGAAAGGCAAAGAAGTCAGCCATGTGAAGATCTAGAGGAAGATCTTTCCAGCCAGCAGGAATAACTAATGCAAAGGCCCTGTGGTGGAAAGAAGCTTACTGTGTTAAGAACATAGGGAGTGAGGGGGAGGCAGTTTAAGCTGTGATCAGAGAGAGAAGTAGGGACCAGAGCACAGGGTCATTTGGCCAGGGTAAGGAGGTGTAGACTTTATTCTAAGTATGATGGGAAACTGTTGAAAATTTTCAACAGAGAAAAATCAGTCTTACATTTAAAAAAATCCTTCTGGCCTCCCTCTTTCTCTTCCTCTTTCTTTCTCTTTTACATTCGTTTTTTTCTTCTTTCTTTCACTCTTTCTTCTTTTCCCTCTTTTTCTTTCTTAAAAAAAAAAGAAAACAAAAAATAAGAAGAAAAAAAAATTTTTTTTCCGACTTTGGAGCATTTCAGTTTTCAGATTAGGAATGCTCAATTCATATCGCTTTAGAACTCTACACTCCATCTATATTCCACTGGCTTATAATTTCTCCAAATGGCTTTGTTCTCACCCACCACAGGACCTTTGCACATGCTGTTCCTTGGAATTTTTTCCCCTCATTTCATATTCCTTTTCATGGCTTTCCAACTTCTATCAGATCATCCTTTCTTGGAAACTTTTTAGTTTTCCTAGACTTGGTAATTACCCCCACAGAGGGCAAGAATTTGCCCTTTATATCCTAAAATTACCCCATCAAAGCACCTATCACACTTTATGACTATTCTTTGTCTATTTCCTTTTATTATAGACAGTAAGTTACAAAGCGGCAGAAACTGTGTAAATGTTTTGCTCGCAATTTTCTCCCTAGTCCTCAGCCTGGCTCAGAGTAGACATTCAATAAATAATTTTAAAAATTTCTTATTAATTAACATAAGAAAACCCTCATATTTTGTCTTCAAGATAGTTCATCATACCTTACTTCTAGATGCAGCTATTTTTTCTTTTCCTTTATAACTTTTCTAGAGAACAATTATGGGCATTGAATGTAATTTAAATTTTTAAAAATCTTCTGAACATTTTCTAGATTTTACTGCAATAAAAATAAAAATGTAAATGAGAAGTGTGAATATTCATATCATAGGCCCCACACCCGCTATCCCAATTCCACAGAGTTTAAAGTACTCACTTGCTTTCTTACGTGCAAAAAAGTATGATTACACTACTCGCATCCTCAAATGACACGCTGACTTTTCAGTCACTCAGGATCTGGTTTCAAAATGGACTTCCTTGTTTTTTGTGGCCCTTTGTGGCTCCTTTCCAGTTTTTATCACAGACTTTGTTTTTCTCTGCTTCCTTCTCTGCTTCCTTTTCTCAGCTAAGCACAGCTTCCTGTCATGTTCTATAAACCTGCCACTGTTGATGAGGCTTTTTACATGCCATGTGATTCAGTTGGCTCTCTCACGACCTCTTAGATTCTACCTCAAATTTTAGTGGCAAACAATTTTTTCGTTACCTGTTAATTTCTCTCTCTTTGTAATTCATTTCTTAGTCATTAACTTTTCAAACACAGGGCAGAATTGAATGCCCTCACTTTACCATCATCAAATTTTTGTCTGTGCCAAAAATAGTACCTGACACCCAGTAAATAGAATCATTTTTTATCCTATTTATTAAATTTACTGAATACATTACTTATTGAATAATTATTTATTGAATAAATTTATTCAATTTGTTGAATAAATACCATAGCATGTACCCTATGATGGCCCACTTACATCAGTTTATATTGCTTTGTTCTTATGTCACAAATAAACATTTAAAACTTCATTGTGTACCTAGAAGTTAATACTTAATAAAATTTTCTTACATTGTGACCCAAATCAATTATAGTCTTTCTTTCCTTCCTTCCCCCTTTTTCTTTCCTTTCTTTTTCTTTTCCTTCCTTCCTTTTTCTTTTCCTTCCTTCCTTTCTCTTTCTTTCTTTCTTTCTTTTCTTTCTCTCTCTCTCTCTCTCTTTCCTTTATTTCCTTTCTTTCGAGACCGAGTGACTCGCGATCTCGGCTCACTGCAACTACTGCCTCCCAGGTTCAAGCAATTCTCTGCCCTCAGCCTCCCACAAGAGCCCGCCACCACGCTTGGAGAATTTTTTTGTGTTTTTAGTAGACATGGGGTTTCACCATTTTGGTCAGGTCTTTAACTCCTGACCTCCCCCACTCAAAGTGCTGGGATAACAGTCGTGAGCCACCGCACCTGGCCGGCATTCCTTCTTGGCAAGTTCTTTTTTGTTATTGTTGTTCAGAAGTGTAAGAAGGTTTCCTTTTGTTATTTTTAATTCGCAAATTGAGACTTTATTTGCTTTGGATATGAAGACTAGTCTTTATAATCTAGCCTTCAATGGAAACAACAAATACTGTTATTCATTTAAAAGTAAAATATAGTGACAAATTCACCCTGTAAATCGAATTGCTGGTGTTTATAAATATAGGTGGCAAGTTACTAGGTATGAAGTTCATGGTTCAGGGCAAAATATGCCAGTAGTGATAGTGCAAAGAAAACGTCTGGGTACTGGCACTGACTTAATATTTGGTGTATGTAGAAATCTTAGTGAGTGCTGGGTTGGCAACAGCAGGGGTTTGATGGGATGAAAAAGAAAGGTTAGTTGGATTTCAGGTTCAGGAAGAAAACAGGATGAGGACATTAGATGAATTTCAGTTAGCAAGTATGTAGTATTCGTATAAAGGAATAAGCATCCGAATCTTGGGAAAGGATGGGAAAATAACCTAGAGAACTATAAATTGAAGGAAACTGAAGAGGAAAAATAGCAAGGACTTAGGCCCAGGACGGCTTTGAATGCAGCTCAGCACAAATTCCTCAACTTACTTAAAACATGATGAGTTTTTCTTTTTGAATGTCATCAGCTATCATTACTGTTAGTATGTGCTAGAGGTCTAAGACAATTTTTCTTCTTCCAATGTGGCCCAGGGAAGCCAAAATATTGGACACCCTTGGCTTAGATGGTGGAGTCAAGGGAACTAAAGATACGGCCCCAGACTGCCAAAGCCAAAGGTGGGAAGAAAAAGCAAAGAAATCAGGCCTTTAAAGGTGTAGAGGAATGCTCAAAGGTAGAAAGAAACAGGGATGGGATGCTGCCCAAGAGGCAGGGACAAAGAGAAAATCCGGAGCCAAACACTGCGGTAAAAATGTGAGAAGGTGATGTCCACGATGCAAGAACGAGTCTGTGGCAGAAGCAAGTAAGAGTCTGGGTTTCTGGAGGTTTTCATACACAGAAATGGGATTTAGATTTCGGGTTGGAAAAACAGATTTTGGACTGTCAGGGAATTTCAAGGTAAGAGTTTGGTAGAGTTCAGTCAGCTTGGCGGAGATAGGTGGTCGGTCAGTCAATGTTGGAAGGAAAATTCCGACAGGTGGGAGTTCATTTCAACGGGTTTAGGGTGATTTCGGCGAGGGCTGACGGGGCTTAGGTCGAGTGTCCCTGAGGGTGAATTTCAGCTGGGTGGTCCAGGCGTCTAGTTTGGGCAGGAATTTCTGTGGGCGGCGAGGCGTATTCAGGCAGCGTGGCGGGTGAATCTGTGCGGGATGAGGGTGGATTTCCTTCAGGACTGCGGTGCATTTCAGGCCGGGGTGAAGGGGTGGCGGTGCTTCTCAGCCGCCACGCAGGGAATTCCCTCTAGGATGGGGGCGGGTCAGGCGGCGCCGGGGTGCGCGGGTCCGGGAAGGGAAGTCCAGCGGGGGCTCGCAGGGGCTCTGGGGGCTCGGCCGGCCCGGGGATTTCGGCGACGTTCGGCGCTGCGAGCTGCGCGGCGCGGCGGCCCCTCCCGTCCCGGGGGAACCTGTGGCCCGCGAAATGGGCGGGCGGTGGCGACGACGGCAGAGTCTCCCTCGCCTGTGCCTGGCCGCGCGGCAGCCCTTTCACCTTAGGCACGCTCCGTGGCGCGGCCCCTCCCTCCGCTCCTTTATTTAAAACCAAGAGAGTACGCCGCCGCCGCCGCCCCTAGCCTCGCAACGGCGAGCACGGTATCCCGTGCCGCTTCCGGGAGCGGAGGCGCGGCCCCGCGGCCCGGGGAGGAGGAGGCGGAGGGGGAGGAGGCCAACATGGCGGCGCGCAGGGCTGGGCCGGGCCGCCGCCGCGCCTGAGCGCCCCGCCGCCCTAGCTCGGCTCGCAGCACCCACGCCGGCACCCAGCCTGGCCCGGCGGCTGCGGAGCACGCGGGGCAGGAACGCAGGGGCCCGCCTGGACGCGGAGGCAGCGCGGAGGCTGTGCCGCGCGGCCCGCCAGACCCGGGATCCGCAGCTTCGCCGTGCGCCGGCCGGGGCGGCCCGGAGGCCCAAGCCATGGAATCGGAGGAGGAGCAGCACATGACCACGCTGCTGTGCATGGGCTTCTCGGACCCCGCCACCATCCGCAAGGCCCTGCGCCTGGCGAAGAACGACATCAACGAGGCCGTGGCGCTGCTCACCAACGAGCGGCCGGGCCTCGACTACGGCGGCTACGAGCCTATGGACAGCGGCGGCGGCCCCGGGCCCGGCGGGGTCCCGCGGGGCGACGGCGGAGGTGACGGCGGCGGCGGCCCCTCCCGCGGTGGGAGCACCGGCGGCGGGGGCGGCTTCGACCCCCCGCCCGCCTACCACGAGGTGGTGGACGCGGAGGTGAGAGGGGCTACCCCTGACCTCCGCGGGAGGCCACTGGGCTGGAGTTCCTGGGAGGGGACACACCCCGCTGGGCTTGCTGTGGGGAGAGGGCGTTCGCCGGGGGCTTCAGTGGGGGTGGAGCTGAGAAAGAGAGAAGCCCCAGGATCCAGTTGGGAACAGAAGTCACTGGATTAGGGTTAAGTGGGGAGAGAGACCCTTAGGAGAGGGGTGTGAAAGGAAATTAGGGATGCGGAGCAGGGCTGTGGGTCGGGGTAATGAGGGGCCCCTTAGGCTTCTGGCTTTGCACGCCGACGATGGGGAGGAGGCTCTGGGGCTATCACCTGAGATGGGAAGGCAGACACAGGAGCGTGTGGTGGGAAGGACGCGTGCAGTAGGGGGTCGGAAATGGGGTACTAGTGCACTAGGCTAGGTCGGAAATTTATTGGCACGAGGTTTCAGTGAAGGATTGGCGGAGGAACCAGGTTCAGAGTCAGAAAAAGCTGTGTGGACCGGCCAGAGTAGTGGTCTTACAGGATCACTGGAAAACTGTTGGGGTTGGGGTTTTAGCCAAGGGTCGGAAAGAGGGGGCATTTATGTTTTAAAATGAAGAGGGAGGGGGCCGGGGCCAGGAATGAGGACATGAATGAAGTTTGGATTGGGGGCACTGGACTTGATAAGATCAGGTGATAGAGCAGTGGGGATTGCACTGAGAGGGCAGAGGTGGGAGGCCCGGGCAGGGGTGGGAGCTGAGGAGGTCTAGGCAGGGATGGGGAATGGAACTGGAAGATAAAGATGAGACCAGGTTTGGGTAAAGAGGAAGTAATGGTCATTGATAAGGTCAGAAATGAGAGAAAACTGGAATGGGGAAAGAGACAGTAGTCGTACTGAGGGTGCTATGCAGAGGGTCATGGAACAGGGTGGGACCCCAGTGGGAGTGGAGGAGGAGTCTTGAGGCTAATGGCTTTGATCAGAGACCTCAAGTCTGGGGGGTAAAACTATTCCTGTTTAGTTGGGGATGTGAGCAAGGAACATGGGGGAAGAAAACAGACTTTTCCTATAATCAAGAAAAAAAGATCGACCAGAAGCAGCAGTGCTTTTGAATACTTTGCAGAAAAATAGTAACTCATGGCAGGAATTTTGGTCAGATTCATTGGCTAGTTCATTTCAGGGGCCAGTAGAGCAGCTTGGCCTGATCACAGAAAAGCAGAGATCTCAAATGATTGGGATTGTGTTATTAGGTAGAGATATGAATTTGGTTAATTCCTAATGAAGCTAAGCCTTCTGAAAGACTTTTTCCTGAGCAGTGTTATATCCTCTTAATTGTATGCTTCTGCAGCAGCTCCTCGGGCTGAAGTAGCTTGGGCAAGAAGGTGACACTTAGAAAAAAAAAACAGGTTTCTGCACAAGATTTCTTTTGTTTCCACACTTTGACACAGTTGCTAGATTGCCCTCTGTAACCCACTAACTCAGCTGTGTCATTGACTAGTGTATGGAAATAAAGATTGTCATTATTCCTAGTTTGGGAATTTTTAAAAATTCTCGTATAATTGAGTAGCTGTACTTAAGTCACTTGAAGAAATGAGCTTCTCTTTGCCAGTTCCTATCAGTCCTCCCTTGTTCTTCCAGTTTTGACCCAGTTTTGAAATGAGGAAGAAAGCCGTTGCTTTTTCAGAAGGTGTTTGTGTAACTCTGCAAAGCCCAGTGTATCCTCATTATGTGAGAAATTTTATTCTTTTTTTCTTTTGTCATACTTTTAAATTTCCTGCGATTGGAAAATCAATTTTAATTACAATGCTTGGTGCATTCATGTTAACATTAGCACCAACCTTAGCTTACTGCCAGTATGTGTATGTACAAAGAGTTGGGAGTGGCTTCTTATGTGAATGGCAAGCTGAGGAGTTTGCTTTCCAGTAAAAATCCAGAAAATCTCCATCTTTTTGAAGCAGTGCATCAAGTCCTCATTTCCTCTAGACCTGTGGATTTGGCCTGGGGGAGGGAGTCTGCACCGTTTACTTCAGAGAGTTCAAAAGGAGCTGGTGACTGAGGTTGCTTTACCCATGAAGCATATTGACAGAGGTTGGCAGGCTGACACTTTCCTGACACACAGGAGCCTTTTGGGAACATTTAACCCAGAATGTGCCTCTGTGGTTTAAAAATATTCATGCATGCCACCTATGTGACTTCTTGGTCATCCTTGGTGTACACTGTGAGAAACTGAGGCTTTTGATCTTGGAAAATAAGGAAAGGTAATAAATATTATCGAGCATCTACAGTGTGTCAGGCCCTGTCTTAGGTGCATTATACAGTTTATTTAACCCTTGGTGAGAGAATTAGTGTAGCCTTTTTAGGGATACTATTATGTAGCAGGTGGCAGAGGCTGAATTTGAAGCCGGATCTCTTTGACTTCAAAGCCAGTGTGCTTTTCACTCTGTTCAACTCATGGCTTTAGGATTAAATTTGTTTGGTAACAGTATGGATACTAAGGAAAAATAATGAAGGAATGACAGATTTTGGCTACTGTGCAATGATGTCATGAGCACCAATCAAAGCATTAGGAATCTAGTAATGGGTAGAATATAAGGTGAATCATAGATTTTTTTTTTTGAAGCAGGCTTTAGAAATTAATAATTAGTTCAGCTCCCTTATTTAGCAAATGCAGCCTTTCAGGCCCCAAAGGGGAAGTGGCTTGTCCCCACAGAGTCAGTTAATAGAAGTGGAGGGGCTGGTACTCAGGCCAGCCCTTTTGCTCTAAGTCCTGCACTCTTTGGCCTCTCTTTCAAAGAAAAAAGAAATGGGACAAAGTAATGGGTTAAAGTGAAGGAAGAAAAGAGAGAGTAAAAAAACTAGGTGAAGCTTGTCAGCTATTATGTAGTTAACCCTTTTTGTTTCTAAAAACTGAGTACTTTATTTTAAATTATACACATTTCTATTTGCTGCATAGGAAATTTCAGTTTCGTTGTCCTCTTTAAAAATGTGAAAAACAGAGTAAAATCTGTTTAGGAATTGATTAGAAAAGAATAATGATTTGAGTTTTTTAAAATTTGTAGTTTGGGGATAGCAGTGGTTTTCTCTTACTGCCTTCAAGTCCCAGGGGCAGGGAAGAGAGTGGTGAACAGAACATGGAGTTTACATTCTAGTGAGTCTTGGTCCAAGCCTGTCATTTTACAAGAAATGACTGCCCAAGGTCATGTAGCTAGTTAGGTAAATCAGTTTGGGGCCCTGCTGTAATTAGGATTTGGTTTAAAAATTAATATTTGAACAGTAAAAGCGGTTAACTTCCAGTTTAATAGAAGCAGGGAGAATGCAGATAAAAAAAGACCCAGATACCTAGCAAAACACAGAACTGCATAGAAAACCTCCTTGTTAATATCCTCCAATTAAGTAAGTAAAGATAGTGTTTTGCAGGAAAGATTTGTTTGGTTCTCACTAGTATTGTTGGATGTAAATGTTCTTGGTCTCTGGGTCTGGAAGGGACTTTAAGAAGCTGTCCGGTTTTGATTTTGAGTAGCATTACTTCAAAATTATTCCACAGCACATAAGAGTCTGTTCTATTATTAAAGAGAATGAGTTCTCACAGCTGCTCTAAATAACTTATTCTGATTTTTAACCACCCCCCTGTCAGAATTTTTCAGTCTTTACTGCATGCCTAATGTAAACTCCTCTGGCCTGCTAAGTGCATACCAATTGGTTCTGTTCTCTACAGAACTGGAAGAGTTGGGCCTTTGTAATCCCTCCAGGGATCAGTCGAAATCTGAACCAGGTATCCTGTGCATCTTACAGAACTTAGCAATTGTGAAATGTACCGTATCCATAAGGAATACCTTCATACATGAATACTATAATGAGTACCTTATTCATCAAGTTTCTTTGTCTTTAGAAAATACTAAAATGAAAGTTTTTGGAAGCAGATTTCATATTAACTGAGGAAATACCTTTCTTAACTGTCTAGTGCTGTTAATTAATATCCCCAGAAGTGACATTTAATACTGTGATCTGATAAACATTGTGATCTCCTTGTTTTGTTCCTGTTTTAATGTAGACGTTCCTTCTGGAGGTATTCTTTTGTCAGAAGCATTTGCAAGATTTCATTGCTTTTTTGTTTTTTAAGTTTAGAGCCGGAAAGTTGGTCTTGCTGTAATATATCTTAAGTCACATAAAAATAAAAAACATATTATTTGTAGTTCCTTAACTTACCTCATTCCTGTTTCTTTTTTTCCCCTTTGGTAGAAAGTAGTGATTATAAATGGATTAAAATTGTAATACTGTCATTGTGTATAATTAAGGTTTATGTTAAAATTCATGTCCTCCTTTTCCTGACATGCAACAGTCCTAGTATGAATGTGGAGTAAATATCAGTTGACTAGCTTTTAGTTAACTATTAGTGATTTGAATACATGACCTGTGCTTTGTGAATTACCATGATTTGGTAAATTTAATAAAACAAAAAAGTCCTTTAAAGGCTTTAAAGTAAAAAATGAAATAATTTCCCAAATCAGTTGAAAGCAGATGAAATAAAAATAGGGAATTAAAGATGAATCAGCATAGCCTAATTTTGAAATAAGAAGTTATTTCTGAACATGTGTATGTGTGTGTGTGTGTGTGTGTGTATGTATGTGTGTATATGTATTTATCTCCTTTGGGCATTATGTCTGTGAGTTAATCTAATGGTTGGAGTCTCACTTTGTAATTACCTGGCTATTCACTTTTAGAATGAATGTAATTTGGTATGAAGGGAGTACCTTTTGTGTGTTTGTGAATGTGGTTTTAGTGAAATCATAGTAGGTTGTGACAGCTTTATGCAGCATAATAATATTGTTAGCTTAAATTTTGAAACCAATTTCAATGTTAGAAAAGTAAATGTAATGTTTTAACAATTTGAGGAAAAGGTTTCAACGTTAATAGAAAAATATGTTCGTATACCTAAGTATTTTTATACTTAATGCCCACAATATCATATACCAATTACTTGAATCCGAGTGTGAAGGAGGGCTTTTTTTTTTTTTTTTTTTTTTTACTTTTAATAAGGAAATACTAAGAAAGATTTAGTAGAATCTTTCAAATCTGGAGTTGAGTTTTCTTGGAAATTTTCCGTATATGGAACCCTAGAGAGAAGTAAGAGGTAAACACATAAGTACATAAGATTGAACCATTTCAGAACACCTTAATAAATGCATTAAAGCTCATGCACTCCACACACTAAGTTCTCTAAGTGCACTAAAGCTCATGCATTTCATTCACTTGTGTTTAAACTTTAAAAAAAATACAGTTCAAACAAGTTTCAATGTTAGATTTCCTATCAAATTAGAATGGTTTGTGGTAGTCTAAACACAAGATGATGAGCTCTTAGAGACAAGCCCATTTGACAATAGTGAGAAGTGACAGTAGCAGCTTAGTGGTCAGGGAGGGGACAGGAAAGCTTTAAAAGCCGATTCAACCAAATCACACGAGCCGATTTGCGTAGGGTGATTTGAAACAGCTTTATGTGTTTCATGGCCCTGAGAAGATAACCGTGTTTTCAGTGATGCCACAGTCAACGGTCAGGAATGTTTAAATGTTTAATATATTTAGTAAGGTTTTCCTAAAAAAAAAAAAAAAAAAAAAGAAAGTTGGATGGATAGATAAGTAGGCTTCTGACACCTGGAGAATTCAGATTTGAGGACATTTGAGTCATGATACTAGATTGCAGAGGTACTACTAAGAGAGTTGTGCTTCATTTTCAAAAGGGTAAATTTTTTTTGTCCCTTTTTTTTCTAGGGAGTTTTGTTTTCTTTTTTAAGCTTGTATTTATCATTATCAGGAATTTTTATTTAGTGTTACCACATTTTTCAGTCACAGCTGACATAAAAATTTTTCTTAAGCTCCTATTGGTAGTAGGTGACATTATTGGTTTTTTGTTTTGTTTTGTTTTGTTTTGTTTTTTGAGACAGAGCTGGAGTCCAGTGGTGCAATCTCGGCTCACTGCAACCTCTGCCTTCTGGTTTCAAGCGATTCTCCTGCCTCAGCCTCCTGAGTAGCTGGGATTACAGGCACCTGCCACCACGCCCAGCTAATTTTTATATTTTTAGTAGAGATGGGGTTTCACCAGGTTGGCCAGGCTGGTCTCGAACTCCTGACCTCAAGTGATCCGCCTACCTCAGCCTCTCAAAGTGCTGGGATTACAGGTGTGAGCCACTACGCCTGGCCAACATTATTGTTTTTTGTCAGTAATCTCTGTGGTGAGTTTTTGGCAAAGTATTTTAACCATTTTGTTTTCATAGTATGTTTACAGGGTCACTTGTCTGTCCACTACTGAGAAACCTGGCTCCCACCATTGGTAGCTCCCGTTTTTAATTTTTTTATGTGTATTATGTGTGAGAAGTAGAATCCATTGTTTTAGAGGTGATTACCTTAAGCTAGTTAATGGAATATATAACCGTAGATTTGATTTGTTTTTATTTTCTGTGAAGAGCTAACACAAGTAAGTTTAAATTGTATTCCTACCGTCTCCAGAAATTAAAATGTTTCAGCCGTGATGCAACAGTCTGTGGAATCTTTTTCAAGGGCCAAGTTGAAGATGTGATTGTTCTCTTAAAAAATAAGTAATACTTTAGGTACTCACCAAACGCTTCCCACCTCTAAAGATAAACACTAACGAGTAGTTGTTCCAGCATACAATTTGCTTTCCTAGCATCAAGCTAGTTATTTCTATTGTGAAATTCACTTGACATTATTATACTTTCACTTGTTTATATCAAGAATATTTTATAAAACCATTACTTACTATGCCACACGATACAATCATCCCTTGGTACTCATAGGGGGCTGGTTCCAGGATGCTACCCTGCCTGCCATGCTCACATCCCTAGTGTTTGCCTCTAACCTACGCATATCCTCCTGTAGACTTTTAAGTCATCTCTAGATTACTTGTAATACCTAGTACAGTGGAAATGCTGTGTAAACAGTTATTACATCATATTGTTTCTTGTTTGTATTTTTTATTGTTGTATTATTTTCAATTTTTTTCTCTAAATAATTTTGATTTATGGTTGGTTGAATCTGCAGATATGAAACCCATGGATACAGAGAGCCAACTGCACTCACCTCCTGTATCAGTAGGTTTCTAAAATTGTTTCTGAAATTAAAATCTTTTTGAGAAAGATTTGTTGGTCACAGATTCAAATCCAAGACGTTTCAGTTTCCGCTTCATGTGCTGTTAAAACCCAGCTTTTCATAAACAGGTCAGCATTTCCTTTTTTTTTTCCTTTCCATTTCTTCTATATTGTCAATTTTGGTTGAACATTACATTGCTTTTTGAGAACTGTAATTGGTAATCTATAGTGTGAAGCATTTTGGTAACAATTTATTATTTTGTTTTATTTTTTGGGACAGGGTCTCACTCTGTCACCCAGGCTGCAGTGCAGTGAGGCAGTTTTAGCTCACTGTAACCTCTGCCTCCTAGGCAGACTTACCTATCTGGTCTTACCTATCAGACTTACCTATCTGCCTTCCTGTTCGAAGCTCTCTCTCGTGCTGTTTCCCCATTCTCCTTCCTACTCCCTGATATCTCTTCTACCTAACACTAAGTCATTCTTCAAGGTTAGCTCAGTTGCCGCTTCTCTATGAGGAACACTTGTCTTACACCACTACATTCTCCCACTGCATTTTGCATGAACACCAAGTAAAACATTTCAGTTTTAGAAAATTTTCTGTGTTTGCAAGTGTGTATTGATAATTCCCATTAGGCATTCAGCAGGACTATTTTTATCTCTGTGTCCTTAGTACTTCTGGCTCATGATAATATTTAATTGGATAGGGAGATGACTAAGTGGTTGGATGGAAAGAAAATCTTAAATGAAGTAAAATAAAAAGTCTCGTGGTATTTGAAAGAGTATTCAGCTAGGGATTTGGGAGACTGGGCTTTTCTGTTCAGGGTTCTGTTGCTTGCTATTATTTGGCAAGTCATTTTGCCTTTCTGAAACTTCATTTTCACCTCTATAAACTGGGCATCTTAGACTAGATCTAAAATGTTAATTTTTTCATTCATTGACTCCTTTGAGAAAAGCTATGGGGCCTCTCATGTATACATGTAAATATGCATTCTTAATTTTGAAAATAAGTTTGTACTAAAATATTAATACTGTTATTTTGGGGTGATGGGGCTATACTTTCCCTATTTTTCTGAGTTTTAGAATTTTTCTTTAATGAGTTTTAAAAAAGTTTATAAACTTCATTAAAGTTAAAAGCAAACCAAACTGTGTTTAAATGAGAGTAGTTAAAAAGATTAAAGTATTGTATAATTCTTAGGAAAATTTTGCAGACTCTAAAGTTATTCAAAAACTTTGTTATTGAGGAAAATGAAATATAAAAAGATTTAATTTGCTTTTTATCTAACTGAAATATGGAAAAAAGTATACTGCTTTCTAGCACATCATTGGGAGCTATTTTTTAAAATCTAGAATTCACATTTGACTATTATGTTATATAGTTATTTCTAGCTTTAAGAAAACTGGCTCAGAAGATGCAATTCAGCAGGACTTTTTGAATTTGAGTCACAGTTTAAGCTTTAATGGAGCTTCTATTTAGTTGCCTTTCCTGTCCTTTCTGTTGTTTTCTTCATGCTCTCCATGTCCTGCCCCCATATCTCACAGCATTTTGCCTTGCTAATTGTTTTTAGGACATTGTTATATATGACTCCCGTTGTGTATTTTGATTGACCTTTAGATTATCTGCCAGCTTTTGAAGATTTTCAAGGTTCTGTGGTGACTGTATTTTGAAAACAGCTGTGTTTAGAGCCCCTTTTTTGGCCAAAGGGATGGGGTAGAAACACATACTTGGCTGACACAGCCTTCCCTGGTGACCTCTGTTCCTGTGACAGTGTTGCTCATTGTGGGGCCATTGGTAGTTCCGCTCACAGTCTCATCTGTTACTTAACTTTCTGTCATTTGTATACTTTAATGTACTCACGTGTCTATTTGCACATTCTTAAGAAGGTGAGACTGCGATTTCTGTTGTTTCTATTAAGTAGAAAATAAAGAATTCTCAGAATAAAAACTGGATTTAAATAATGGTTTAGATCAAATTCAAATGGTTAGAATAGGCATTATACTGAAAATGTCAGAGCAGCAAAACAGCTATGACCCAGTTTAACAAAATAACCAGTAAATTTTTATTGAGAACTTATTGTATGATAGGCACTGAGCTAGATGTTAGAAATAAATACAATGGTGAAAAAATCAGACATATTTCTTCTCTATCATAATTTCACGGCCGGTTGATTTCTTATGTCCTAAGTCTAATAAATCTTAATACTCGATTTCAGAAACTAGGGAGAGTCCTCGAAAAGTTGTGAGTTAAATATGAAAGCTTAGATCTGTGTATCAAAAGCATTTGGATAGTGCCTCAAGAATTTTTTGTGATGTAATTTAATCCGTAGTGGTACCTATTGCCAAGAAACCAAATGATATTTTTTTCAAGGAGTATTTCTTGTGTCGTAGAATATACAGAATTTGTATTTATTTACCTGTTAGATGTTTAATATTAGTAGATTGATGATTCTTTCAACCAGTGTCTTTTAAAGAGTGATGTTAATTACTTTAATAAAATGGCATTACGTTTTATCCTAAAAGAATGAATGTATCTGTTTTTCCCAAAAAGAGCAATGGCTTGAGGAACTGGTCTTATTTTAGGCGAAAAATCTCTTAATGATTGTTGATTTAAAAAAATTACTTTAGAGAAGCTTGGAAATTTTAGAAAAAATTATGGTGGAAATAGCAATACCTGTAAATAAAAACCCGTCTGGCATTAATAACATTAGGACTGCTTAGTTTATTATGAGTGTTTCGCATTTGTGGTCAGTTTTATTTTATTTATTTATTTTTTTGAGACTGAGTTTCACTCTCGTTGCCCAGTCTGGAGTGCAATGGTGTGATCTTGCCTCACCGCAACCTCCGCCTCCCAGGTTCAAGCAATTATCCTGCCTCGGCCTCCTGAGTAGCTGGGATTACAGGCATGCGCCACCACACCCGGCTAATTTTGTATTTTAAGTAGAGACGGAGTTTCTCCATGTTGGTCCCCATCTCCCAACCTCAGGTGATCCACCTGCCTCGACCTCCCAAAGTGCTGGGATTACAGGCGTGAGCCACCGGGCCCTACCTGTGGCCAGTTTTATATTGGACTGGACTGTGCTAAAACTTGGAAAATGTTAATGATTTTTCTTTTAGTAATTCACTTCTCATGATGTCTACCTCATTTTGAAATATTTTGGTGAGTTGGAGTAGCAGCAGATCATCCTATAATTCCCTGGTTAACAGCTAAAATATTTTATATGCACACGTGCACACAGATGTATGTAATGTATTTAATTTTGACAAAATATCAGGTGTCTATTGAGCAACCAGACTCTCAGTGTTGAATTATATCAGCCAAAAGTATATGATTTATACCATTAAAACAATTGGTTCATGATATATGTGCAGATATGCTGACACCCTTAGAGAATAACAAGCAAGTTCTGTTTGCTTTCTATTACTTAGAGCTTTTTATGGTTGAAATACAGAACATGTCTCTGGTAAAGGAATTTTAAGCATTTATTAAAGAGAATCAAAGATTAGAAATGATGCAGCTGCCTTGTATTCTCCCAGTTCATAGTGACTATAGTATGGAAGAGAAATACTAAGATTATTTAGCAAGATATACTTCATAAAACAGCAAAATTATCTGTAGAACTATTTCCTGCCGTTCCCTCTCCTCATTCCAGTAGGCAAAACTAAAAGTTGAAACTTTAAGGATTAAAATTGATTTGTTTCAGAGCTTGGGACCATCAGCTTAGGGAGGAAGACCTTGACTCTTGTTTCAGCAGAGTCAGAAAAGGGACCCAGCCTTCTGCCTCTTGAGAGGTACTTTGTTTACTTTACCATACTGTTCTTCTGACATGAGGAAGTCTTTGTAGGTTATTTTTAATATATCCTTCCTTATAAACTGTCTCTATTTAATCATCGCATTTCCTTTGTTAGATATACACTAATGTCTCCCCTTTTCTGTGGGCGATGTATTCCGAGAACCCCTGAGGATGCGGAAAACCACAGGTAGTACTGAACCCTATGTATATTGTTTTTTCCTATACATACATACGATTGATAAAGTTTAATTTATAAATTGGGCACAGTAAGGGATTAACAACAGGAACTAATAAATAGAACAATTACAACAATATACTGTAGTAAAAGTTTTATGAATGTGATCTCTCTCACTTAAGATGTCTTATTGTACTCACCCTCAAAGATGTTTATTCTATAGTTAGCTTGCTTTCTCATTAGGTACTTTTTAACTTCAGTTATTCATAAGTTTATGAAGATGGTGGGAGTTGAGGAAAGGAAGATTGAGGAATTGCTATCACTTGTGAAGGTGCCGTGTGCATCCCTCAACTTAGCATCCTTGTATAAGTGATCCCCTGCCTGAGTCTATCCACATTTGCACATGGTATTGAATATTTTAAAAATAAGCTCTAAGAGTTGGTATAGAGGCCGGGTGTGGTAGCTCACACCTGTAATCACAGCACTTTGGGAGGCCGAGGTAGGTGGATCACCTGAGGTCAGAAGTTTGAGACCAGCCTGACCAACATGGTGAAACCCCATCTCTACTAAAAATACAAAAATTAGCTGTGCATGGTGGCGGGTGCCTGTAAACCTGGTGCCTCAGGAAACTGAGGCAGGAGAATCACTTGCACCTGGGAGGTGGAGTTTGCAGTTAGCCGAGATTGCACCACTTCACTCCAGCCTGGGTGACAGAGTGAGACTGTGACTCAAAAAAAAAAAAAAAAAGAGTTTGTATACAAATTGCTTGAAATAGTATACTACCTAATTTAATTATCTTCTGTTTCAGATGTGTGTCGTTTAGTTGCTTAAAATAGCCTTTTTGTTCTCTGTGTATCAAACAGTAATGATTACAAGTATCAACTGGGATGTATTATATACTCGTAGGTTTAAAGTTAAACATTTTGTTTGTTGTTGTTGTTGTTGCTGTTGTTTTGAGACAGAGTTTCGCTCTTGTTGCCTAGGCTGGAGTGCAGTGGCATGATCTCAGCTCACTGTAACCTCTGCCTCCCAGGTTCAAGCAATTCTCCTGCCTCAGCCTTCCAAGTAGCTGGGATTACAGGTATGCACCACCAAGCCCAGCTAACTGCATTTTTAGTAGAGACGGGGTTTTACCATGTTGGCCAGTCTCTGGTTTTGAACCCCTGACCTCAGGTGATCCACCCGCCTCGGCCTCCCAAAGTGCTTGGATTACAGGCGTGAGCCACTGCGCCCGGCCGAAGTTAAACATTTTGAAATATACCTGGGAATGGTGTTAATATACTGAAAATATAACATTTGCCTTAGGTTACATATTTTAGTGAATACAAAAATAAAACAATGAATATTGATGAGCTCTTAGAGGATACTTAAAGAGGAGGTCAGTTTTAAAATATGCCAGATCCTCTTATGACTCCTTGCTTGTGCACATGTGTTTCCTGCCTGGCATGCCCACCTCTCTCTGTCCTCTTGCCATAGTTGGCTATTCCATAGCACTATGTGTGTGGTATCAATTTGATCCTTGCACTTGATCCTTTCTCTACAAAACTGATATAACACAGCCATGCAGCTGGCGGAGATAAGGTAGGAACATCGTCCTTCCTTTAGTCCCACAAGTCCCAAGAGACTCTGAATGCTAACATACCAGCTGTACTGTTAACTCCCTCTTGCTAATGGTTTTCTGTTAGAGCTTGATGCCTTCCATTATACTTCTTTGCATTCTTTCTTCCCTTCCTCCTAGTTAAATGTCCCTTCTTGAGTATGAATAGAAACCCTTGCATACCTCTGTCATATCCCACTGTATTGGCATTGCTCCTTTGTCACTCTTATGAAATTGAGTCTCTTTTTTTTAGTTGTTTGAGAAAGAGTCTTGCTCTGTCTCCCAGGCTATAGTGCAGCAGCATGATCTTGGCTCACTGCAACCTCTGCCTCCCGGGTTCAGGTGATTCTCCTGCCTCAGCCTCCCAAGTAGCTGGAATTACAGGTGACCACCACAACGCCTGGCTAATTTTTGTATTTTTAGTAGAGACAGGGTTTCACCATCTTGGCCAGGCTGGTCTCAAACTCCTGACCTTGTGATCCACCTGCCTTGGCCTCCCAAGGTGCTGGGATTACAGGTGTGAGCCACCGTGCCCAGGCCTAAATTGAGTCTTCTGAGAGCAGAGTCTGATTTTCTGTATTTCCTGAAAACTTCAGGGAAACAGTTGACACTGGAGATACTAAACTGAATCAGAGAATCTGATCTATGATCAGATCCATTTTGGAACACATTTTCCCCATTCATGCTTATCAAATAGTCTCTTAAAGCTACTTTTGCCTAAAATACTCTACACCATAGCTTAAAAGTAGCATCATTTTTTTTGTAGTCTTTTAACAGATTTCTGTCATAGTGTTTACCTTGTATTACAGTTGATAAGGAACTTTTTTGAGCGATTGCCGGTGTCTTTATAATGTATACAATTTTTTGATATAACATGTTAAATTTGAACTTTGGTATTCTGTACCACTTCCTTTGCTTTATGTTTTTCTTTAGCTAACATAGAAAAATATTGCACACAATAAAATAACATAGTGGATGCTAAAAGAAACAAACCCTTTTTAGACCTTTAGTAGGACT
Organism: Cacajao melanocephalus; assembly: GCA_963573385.1. NCBI lineage: Eukaryota > Metazoa > Chordata > Mammalia > Primates > Pitheciidae > Cacajao > Cacajao melanocephalus. The sequence continues at coordinate 64,339 of CAUYLG010064521.1, forward strand.
GTTTGCCAGCCTGTTTTTATATAGTTTTGTTACATCACTTAGGTGAGCTCTACTTTAGTAAGGAGAAGATTATTTGCAGAGATTGTCATTTCTAGAGAGGAAACAGAAAAGAGAAAACATGTCACAGTATAATCAAAGCAGAAAACTGACTTTTAGTGTTGATTTTGTTTCAAGTTGTCACATTTGTTTGTTTCATTTATTTCTATAATGATTAATGATGATACTATTAATCCAAATGAGTTTATTTTGAAGTAAAGCTATTGAGACACTGTTCGTTTTTTTCTGATTTCTCCTCCCAAAATAAAAAAAGGCATGTGGAGGGGGAGTAGGAGGAAGAAAGAAACAGTAGTATGGTAACCATTTGTTCAACACTGAGGAATCTTTTCAATGTCTTTGGCTCTCTTCTGGCTTCCGAGAGCTAAGATACAGCCTCTGCTTTTAAGGGGTTCATAACCTATTCCAGTGGTTATAAAGAGTTGCTACGGATGGCCAACATCAGATCAGAGTCACTTGGATTGCTTTTTCAATATAGCTTATCCCCGTAAGGACCTCCAACCATCCTAGGAACTTCTGACAGAGTGAGGAATGTTGTGGAAAAGTACTTAGTAAAATGTTAGAAAATGATCTGCTACACTTTAAACTGGGTATAATTTGATTTGACATTTGATATGGTTTGGCTCTGTGTCCTCACCCACGTCTCATCTTGAATTACACTCCCATGATTCCTGCATCCACGTGTTGTGCAAGGGACCCAATGGGAGGTAATTGAATCATGGGGGTAGTTTCCCCCATACTGTTCTCATGGTAGTGAATAAGTCTCACGAGATCTGATGGTTTTATCAGGGATTTCCGCTTTTGCGTCTTCCTCATTCTCTCTCTGCCTGCTGCCATCCCGTGTAAGACATGACTTGCTGTTCCTTGCCTTCCACCATGATTGTGAGGCTTCCCCAGCCACCTGGAACTGTAAGTGCAGTTAAACCCCTTTCTTTTGTAAATTGCCTACTCTCAGGTATGTCTTCATCAGCTGCATGAAAGCGGACTGATACAATGCTAGATGTATTTTTCCCACGCTTTTATGTTGAACCATTTACAGTCTGCAGAAGTCGAAAGAACAGTATGGTGAACACTTGCATGCCCGTCACCTTTTCAGTATTCAAAATTCAGTATTTGCAAACATCTCGTCGCATTTGCTTTAGGTCCTCTCTCTCTCTCTCTTTCACACACACACACACACACACACACACACGCTTTTTCTGAACTATTTGCAAAATAAGTTTCAAATGTCAGGACATCTGATTCCTAAATACGTTAGTATGAATCTCCTAAGGACAAAGACATTCTCCTGCAGAACTGCAGTGCCATTATTCTACCAAAGGAATTTAACATTAATAATATTGTCTATTATTTAGTACATATCCAAATTCTCCACTTATACTAAAAATACCCTTTATAGGCTTTTATAAAAATCATCATCTAGGATTGAATCAAAGAGTGTACATTGCATCTGTTAATCATGTTCTTTTTTTTTTTTTTTTTTTGGAGACACAGTCTTGCTCTTTCGCCCAAGCTAAAGTGCATTGGCACAATCTTGGCTCACTGCAACTTCTGCCTCCCAGGATCAAGTGATTCTCATGCCTGAGCCTTCCAAGTAGCTGGGATTATAGGTGCCCACCCCTGTGCCCGGCTAATTTTTGTATTTTTAGTAGAGACAGGATTTTGCCTGTTGGCCAAGCTGGTCTCAAACTCCTGGCCTCAAGTGATCCACCCACCTTATCCTCTCAGAGTGCTAGGATTACAGGTGTGAGCCGCCATCCCCGGCCTGCTTATCATGTTCTTTTAATCTAGATTCTAGAATGGTCTTTTCATCTTTTTATACTGACACTTGTGAAATGTCTAGTTCAAATCTCTTATTTTTAAAAGATTTTATAATTGAATCATTTTAAATACCCAAGGATGTTTTACTATTTATTAAGGAAAACTAAACAAAAATATTTACCTTCTTTCATTACATAATTTTTTCCCCATTAGTAAGACTGCATTTGTCAACAACCTATATTTTGATCTATTGTAGAATTTTAGCATTTTTAGATCCAGAAGAGATCTTGGATCTGTAGATAAATATTTTCATTTTATAGATGAAACTGAGGTATAAAGCTATCAAGTCTTAACCAAGCAGGGGTTATTTGTCATCCCACCCCGGTGACATTAGGTATGTCTGGAGGTGTTTTCGTGTTGTCACACTAGAGAGGTGCTACTGGCTGGGGATGCTGCTAAACATCTTACAGTGCACAGAGCAGAATTGTCCAGCCCAAAATGTCAGGAGAACCAAGGTTAAGAAACTCTGTCTAAAATCACACGGCTAATGGTGGGACTTAAAACCATGTTTCTTGACTCTCAATTCTGTTTTCTTTCTACACACAAAAACTGAAATGCTTTGCTTGCTTTTCCTTTCATTCTCGATGCCTTCATCCTCCCTGTATTTATTTTTTGTTAAGCCTAATGAATTATTTTATGACTATAAGGACTAAGACAAATTAGAACATACTGCTTGAAAGAAAATGGAGTGTCTTTCCAAAATGAGAAATGTAAACTTGGCATGTTGGCTCATGTCTTTAATCCCAGCATATTGGAAGGCCAAGGTCAGAGGATTGCTTGAAGTGAGGTATTTGAGACCAGCCTGGGCAACGTAGCAAGATCTTGTCTTTATTAAAAACCAAACAATTATTTTTAATATTTTTGAAAAGAAAAGAAATATAAATGTGCTTTCAGTGGAGTTTTATTCTTGTAAGTAAAAGTTTGTGCAGATTGCATATTTAAGAGCAGTTTAGATAACCATAATTGCTCATACATTATCTTATTTGGTACTCACAGAAACACTTTGTAGTTATAATAATGAGCAAAGCACATAGCATTTTCTTTTCACAAGTGAGAAAATGAAGTTTCCCAGAAAATAACATCCCATCTAATTGTGGTCAGGTAAAGTATTAGTCAAAGTTACGTGGAGATAGATTTCAGTTGAACAGGCAAAACAGGAACAGGTAATCTCAAAACGTTCTAAGCGCCTGGTCACTAGATACATTTAGGCAGAGTTTCTGGGATATTGTTGGGGATGTTGTACAGGTGATTTAGGTATCTGATAGAAACTGGAGATAGAACAGAGGGTTAGATAGAGCTCCACTGAGTAACACACTTTTACTGGGGAGCCAAACCTTAAATAGGTGAAGTTTACTACAGCTCAGTATTTGACGTTATGAAGGTAGTGCTTTAAATGTGCCAAACTTTCTCTTTCGTGCCTGAACACACATACAGTTCTCAGTGCTCAGGATCTGTTTCCCTTCTTTGATTTCATAAGCATGTATTAAGTCTTAACATTCACTCATTCATCCACCAAATATCTGTTGAGCCCACTCTGTCTTAGGGACTGTTAACAGATAATGGAACAAATAAAACAATTCTGCCCAGTTGGAGCTTATATCCTAATGAGGGAGACAGACAACAGACAAGATATGGGAAATGTAGAATGTCAGATGATGATAAGTGCTATGGAAAAAAATAAAGCGGCACAGGAGAGAGATCATGCTGAACAGCAGTGGGTAGGGGGTGTGACAAGGACTGCTTTTTGAGTAGGTTATTCAAGGAAGGCTTCACAAAGCAGGTCATATTTGAGCAAAGACCTGAAGAAGGTGAAGCAGACTGCAGTTATCAGAGGGAAGAGCACTCTAAGTTAGGGGTAGGCAAACGTTTTCTGTAAAGGGCCTAGAGTAAAAACTTTAGGCTTAACGGGTTACATCGTCACTGTTGTAGCTACTTAGCTATTGTGGTATGAAAGCAACTATAGGCTATAGGTAAGCAAATAAGCAGGCCTGTGTTTTCAGTAAATACAAAAACAGGCAGTGGGCTCTACTTTGCCAACTCCTGCTTTAAGTGGAAGGAACACCTAATGCAAAATTGCTGGGTAGCAGCAGGGCTGGCATGTTGGAGGAGGCCAATATGGCTGGAACTCAGAAGGAGATGGGCAGAGGTCAGCACCCCATTAGGGCCTTGCAGGCAACTGTCACAATAACTTTTTGTCAGAATAGGATGGAAGGCATCGAAGGTTTTAAACAGGGAGATACCATGATCTGGTGAGAAAGATCAGGGGTTTGTTTTTGAACAGGTTAATTTCAGATGCCTATGAAACACCCTAGTGGAGCTGTCAAAAAGGAAGTTGGATATATGCCTGGAGTTCAGAGAAGAGGTCTGTACTGGAGCCAAAATGTGAGCCTTTAATGTAGTGATAGTACTTAAACCATTAAACTGTTCTTAACAGGAGTAATAGAACTCTATGGGGATCAGAAATTGGTTCTTGAGGGAGACGGAAAAAAATCTTAGATATTACAGTGGATCTCACCAAAACTCAATCCTACCCAACACAGTCATTCCTTAGTATTTAATTTTGTAGGGGATAGGGTGGTTAAGAAGAAGACGTCTAAAGGTCTCCTTGGAAGAATGATAATGAAAATCATGTAGAAAACTCTGCGTTAGATTCAACTCACTGAGGTCACCAAGGGGGTGCCTGTAGATAAAGAGGAAGTCTGAGGACTGAGCTTGAAGGTGCTCCAATGTTTACAGACGGGGATGGTAAGGCAGAACCTGCAAAGGAAACTGAGGAGTGGCTGGTGAGGTGAGGAACCAAGTGAGAACTGTGTCCTGGAAACCAAGTGAAAGAGGTATTTCCAGGAAGAGGGATCGATCCGCTGTGTTAAATGTTGCTGATGGGTCAGGTAAGGTGAGAACTGAGAATTAACTGTATATGAGGCTGTGGTGAAGAAGGTAGATATTTACTTAGGTCTCAGCTTAAGTATTATTTCATTTAGCAGGCTATCTTTGACTATGATTTTGAACTGTGGTAAAAATCACCTAACATAAAATTAATTCTCTCAACTTTTTTTAAGCATACAGTTTAGTAGTGTTAAGTATATTCACATTGTTGTGAAACAGATCTCCAGAAATTTTTCATCTTGCAAATCTGACACTCTGTACCTGTTAAACAACAACCTTTCCTTTCCCTTACCCCCCAGCCCCTGGCACCCACCACTCTACTTTTTCTCTGATCTGCATTTCGCTAGTTCAGATACCTCATATAAGTGGAGCTATACAATATTTGTTTTTCTGTGACTGCTTTATATCACTAAGCATGATGTCCTCAAGGTTTGTTCATGTTATAGTACGTAGCAAGATTTCCTTCTTTTTAAAGGCTGAATGGGCCTCCTTATGTACTTTCATAATACTCTTTTACAATAACACTTCTAACAAGAAGTTTTAATTTCTTATTTAATTGTCTTTTTCCCTGAAAGAAAGGATATTTCCAAGATTCAGTGGCAGAATATGTTTGTCTTATTCATAGATGTATTCATAGCCTCTGGAAGATACTGAATGAGAATTCTATATAAAAATAGAAGACAGAATACCTTCCTTTGTTTGGAGGAATCATCAACCCTCAAAAATTTTGTTGGGGAGATGATACTTGAACTGGTTTTGAAGAAGTAGGAATTTACCAGGCTAAGAAAGGGCAACCTAGCCAGAGAGAACAGCATACAGCTGTGCATGCTTTCATGACAGAACTTTGTGTGTAGCTCCAGCAGAAGGTTTGAAAAGTGGCAAACCATATATTGTGATGGGTTGTGGTCAGAGGATGAGGAGCCTTGCCTGCCAACACAAGCTTGCTTTTACTTTCTAGGCACCTTTAGGCAGCTGGGAGCAAACAGAGCCTTCTGAGCAAGTGAGCGATGGGATCAGCTTCCTTTTTTTGGTTTGGATTGGGATTAGGGTTTCTGTTTGGTTTTGTTTTAAGGAAGGTCATTCTGGTGGCCCTTTGGAGGAGGCACAGGAGTGGTATATGGACTGGTAGAAGGAATGGTAGTTACAAATTGCAGCAGTCCAAGCAACACACAACAGAGACCTCAAGTAAGCAGGCTTGCCTAGGACAGACTATTCAGAAGAAGTTTATGAGGTAGAATCATTGTGGTGTGATGACCAGCTGGTGGGGAAGGTGACACAAGTTCCAGACATTAGGAACATTAGAGAAGTAAAAGATTTGAGTCAAAACACTGAGTTCTTTGTGGATATGGTAAATCGGGAGTATCCTGAGAGCACCAAGGTTAGAGTTCAGCAGAGAGGGAGAAAGAAAGACTCATCTGAAGCCTGAGGAACAGTCTGGGCTACTACTTCTTTTTTCTTTTTTGCCCAGCCTGGAGTACAGTGACATGAACGCGGCTTACTGCAGCCTCAACCTCCTAGGCTCAAGTGATCACCCACATTAACCTCCGAAACAGCTGGGATTGTAGGCATGCACACACCGCTCCCAGCCTGGGTCTCTGTTTCTCATGTTGCTGTGTGTTGTAGCTGGTCCTGTAGTGTATTATCCCTCATCTGTGTAGGAATCCTGCAAATCAGGCACCATCTCTCTTTTCCTCATTGAGGAAAACAAAGGCAAATAGATTAGGAACCTTATTCAGGGTGACACAGCTAGCAGGTGGTAGTGAAAGAATCAAATTAGATCTGTTAGGTGGGAATACTTAGTAAAGGAAATTTCAACAAAATTAAGAATGAAAGTTGATTACTTAGATAGCTCTTTATCTAGAACTTCAGATTAAGTTTTAATGGATTAAAAAAATACTAGTGCTTTGTAAGAAAATAAGTTTTACTTGATAATCCTCTCTTATCTTCCCAATTCTTGGCTTGGCGTCCATTATATAAGTTCTGTTTGTTTCTTGTAAAAGCGTTTTGCCTCCATTCTGCATTGGTGTTTTTCGAGGCCATGCCATGCTACCAGTTGTAGGAGGAATTGGAATACTTTCAAGTGTGCTTAATCTAGAGCATGAGATTTGGAGAAGGCTTGATTAAAATTTTTATTCCAGTCTGAACACATTGACTGTTGGTGTTAGGCAAGTGATCGTAAGAAGTGTGACTTTAGGTGAGTAACTTTGCTTTATCTGAGCCTCAGTTTGTTTGCTCATGTAAAAAATGAGGATGCTCTTACATCCTAAGGTTTGAGAAAAATTAAGTTATATATGTACACTTTCCGTAGTTACTAGTGCTGTTCCTGACATGTGGCAGCTAGTTGCTCAGTAGACGTATTAGTTCTCCTTTGCTGCTCACTCATATTGCTCTCAATCCCCTTTACTGTATCTCTCCTTCCTGCTGGCTGCTAAAACTGAGGGTCCAGTATAACTCCAGTCACCGGAGATGCCTTAAGGAAACTGGGACTGGAGCAGCTACCTACTTTTTGGATCCTGGAATTGATGCTTTATATGTCCCAAACTTTAAATATTATATGAAGGTTATACTCTATATGTAAGATATCACCTTTGGATTATAGAACAACCTCTTCTCATGAAAACCTTGTTTCTCTATATTCCAAATACAGTTCTTCGTTGGTATCTGTGGGGAAGTGGTTTCAGGACCCCTTCGGGGATACCAAGATCTGCATCCCCCGCAACCCTGCCCCGCAGATACTGAAATGTTCAAATCCCTTATATTAAATGGCATAGTATTTGCATGTATCCTAAGCACATCCTCCTGTATGCTTTAAATCATCTCTAGATTACTTGTAATACCTAACACAATAAAAATGCTGTGCAAATAGTTATACTGTATGTAAGTACATTATTTTTAATATAAATTGCAAATTGTAAATACGTTATCTTCTATGTATTTAAGGAGTAATGACAGGGAAAAAAAATGTCTGGATCTGTTCAACACAAATGTAACCATTCATTTTTTTCCCCCAAATATTTTCAGTCCACAATTGGATAAACCCATGGTTGTGGAGGACTGACTTTACCTGAATAACCAAGGGACTGAAAACCTCAAGATTTAATGAAAGTTATTATAAATTAGTGACTTGGAATCAAATGGCCATGTTTGCATGTTTTTCGTTAAGCTCTTGACATATATGTTACTAATTGTTTATTGTAATAAACAATTAAATAATAGACAAATCTGCTTAAAATAATCATGGGGAAATCAGTCTGTCATCCTCATTTTTCCATGTGTTGATCAGACAGAGGTTCTTTTGAGTACATGTTGGTTGATGGCGTAGTTCAGTAATCGAATTTAGTATTCAACTAAACTTTAAGCAACACTGGCAGTATCTTATCCGTTAAGTTGAATAATTTTCTTTATCTGTATTTGTTGAGTCAGTGGGCAGACAGGAGCTTATCTATAAACTAGCAGGTGGTAGGTACCTCCCCAGTAGGTTTTACTTCTTTCAACAAAGAAGGCTTAAATTATAATAATGTATCCTTGTTGGGTTCAAGAGTAATCAGTTTATTGTCTCTTTAAAAAAAAAATAAGGGTACTTTTCTAAATAAATATTAAACTCTATTAGTAACTTAAAAGTTCGCATGTTGATTTTTTAAAGATCATTTACAAGGATTAGGTAGATTTTGTGTGCATGTGTACTTAACTCCCAGTTAAGATGTTGTTTGTACTTAGGTTGGTTCATTTGCGTTTTTCAAACAGGCAAGTTTCTGGATATGGATAGCAACGTATGTACAAACATGTCTAACTACAATTTTTAGTATGAAAGGTAGCATGCAGAAAGATATTTTTGTCAAAATAATCTATATTTTAAACTTAAAGGTATTTGCTAAACTGTGTAGGGGTAGATTCATACTGTACAGTGACAGTGTTTATCAATTACATGGCAGTTCTAACAATTAAAAGTGCCAGACTGGGTGCAGTGGCTCACACGTAATCCCAGCACTTTGAGAGGCCGAGGCGGGCACATCACAATGTCAGGAATTCGAGACCAGCCTGGACAACATGGTGAAACACTGTCTCTTCTAAAAATACAAAAAATTAGCCAGGTGTGGTGGCATGCGCCTGTAATCCCTGCTACTCAGGAGGCTGACACAGGGGAATCACTTGAACCCTGGAGGCAGAGGTTGCAGTGAGCAGAGACCGTGCCACTGCACTCTAGCCTGGACAACAGAGCAAGACTTTGTCTCCAAAAAAAAAAAGTGCCTTATTGATCTTACCAGTTCAAACAGTTGGCAAACAGATGAAGTCATAATCACAACTATTTGAATTCCTAGCATATTTATGACACTATAAAGTAATATGGCAGTTACAGACACTTGTTTATATTTTCATTTGTATTTATAGGCATAAAAATAATACATATTTAGAAAGTAGCCGAAAATACTGAAGATATATTAGTATGTATCCAACAATGTTGTTTTTATTTTAATCCTAAACTAATTAGAAATCATAATTGAACCCATTAGCTTATCTGTATCATTTTTCTTGAACAAATTAATACACAAGATTTAATGTGATTAGAAAATTTTCAGCTTAGGCCATGTGTGGTGGCTCATACCTGTAATCCCAGCACTTTGGGAGGCTGGGGAGGGTGGATCATGAGGTCAGGAGTTCAAGACTAGCCTGGCCAAGATGGTGAAACCCTGTCTCTACTAAAAAAAATACAAAAATTAGCCAGGCGCGGTGGTGAGCACCATTTATCCCAGCTACTTGAGAGAATGAGGCAGGAGAATTGCTTGAACCCGGGAGGTAGAGGTTGCAATAGGCCAAGATCGTGTCACTGAACTCTAACCTGGGAGACAGAGCAAGACTCCGTCTCAAAAAAAAAAAAAAGAGAATTTTCAGGTTAAAAGTGACATTCAGTAATTGTTGGCAAGCTCATTTCTCTTCTACCTTTGTGCCAGAGCTGTGCGTCTCCTAACAACTGCTGGATTTACATTAATATTGTAAAATATTTTATAAAAATTATTTTTCAATTTTAAATGAAGTTGATGGAATATGATAAGGAGCAAAGAAACTGACTCAAGTAGTCAAAAGGCTAAAAGTGTTGACGTTTTATTAATGCACTTGTAAAGATGCTGGTTTTGAAATAGTATAATCTATAATCTTTCTGGAGCACCGTTTCCTTTAAACTTCTTCAACTGTGTATACAGATTTGTTCTCACTCTGTATATACGTGGACACCCACAGGCTGGTTTGGCACCCACCACCCCTTTCTCTACTTTCACATTATCCTGTTCTTTAAAGACAAGAATTGTGTCATTATCTCTCTCCTCAGCATTGAACATTTTGTCTGGAGCATAGCACTCTCGATAAATATGTATTTAATTAGAATCAGTGACCATTACTGGTTACTTTTGTATCATTTGGATTTGGCATCTAATGAGAAAATAGTAAATTCCAGACGTCTTGTTAAAAGCCCAATACGTTATGTCTGTTGGGAGATAGGACTGTTTTGCCATAGGATGATGCTGAGCTGCTTTGCATGTTTTCTCTTGCTCAGTATGTAATTTTTGCTAAGGACAGGCTCTACTTAAAGTGATAACTCAAAATATCAAACCAACCTACACATTGGTTTATACTATCCTTTTCCTCTCTGTGATCGCTTATCTCTTTGTGTTGGCAGCACTCTCCTGAAAATGTAGTGTTGCTTTGTATCATTCCTTAACCTTGTATATAACACGCTGCTCCCTCCATTTTTAAGACCAAGAATGTTAACTATCTAGGAGGCAGCATGGTATTTTTCACATGTTAAGTCTTAAATAATACTTTCTTTTTGTCTTTTCTTTTCTTTCTTTCTTTTTTTTTTTTTTTTTTTTTGAGGCGGAGTCTTGCTGAGTCGCCCAGGCTGGAATGTAATGGCGCAATCTTGGCTCACCGCAATCTCCGCCTCTCAGGTCTGAGTGATTCTCCTGCTTCAGCCTCCTGAGTAGCTGGGATTACAGATGCCTGCCAGCATCTCCGGCCAATTTTTGCATTTTCAGTTGAGATGGGGTTTCACCATGTTGGTCAGGCTGGTCTCAAACTCATGACCTCAAGTGATCTGCCCTCCTCAGCCTCCCAAAGTCCTGAGATTACAAGCGTGAGCCACTGTGCCTGTCCTTAAAAAATATTTTTCAATTGCTGTTTTAAAACGAATTGCCGTGTGTGTTAAATTTTTATTGCAGATCATTAGGTACAACTCTATGTTTTGCAATTCTTAGATGTATACTTACTTGTTTAGTAACTATAATCATTGAACTCATTTTTGTAAATCAACTCTTTTAAATAACAGCTTTATTAAGAAATACTTCACATACTATAAAGTTCACCCTTTTAAAGTGTACTTTCACAGAGTTGTGCAGCCATCACCACCATTTATTTTGAGAATATTTTTATCACCTCCAAAAGAAACCTCATACTTTGTCTTTCTTCCTCCTGCCATCCTCTGGCAATCAGCAGTCTACTTTCTGTGTCTATGGATTTGCCAGTTGTGGACATTTCATATAAACAGAATCATACAATATGTGGCCTTTTATGTCTGGCTTCTTTCACTTAATATATTTTTGGAGTTCATTCAGACCTGAACTTCAGAACTCATTTTTGTTGAAATTCATTCAACTCACTATGCTTATTCAAAATACTGTAACTTACCAGTATTTTGTTCATTTTTAGAGCTAAAAAATACTTGATTAAATGGATATAACACATGGATATAAAATGGATTATTCATTCATTCTTTTTGATGGACATTTGGGTAATTTCCAAACTTTTTGGCTGTTAGCAACAATGCTGCCATGAACACTCGTGTACACATGTTTTATATGGACATATGTTTCCACTTCTCTTATGAATATATGTAGGAATGGAATTATGTCATGTGGAAACTGACTAACCTTTGAGGAACTGCCAAACTGTCTTGGAAAGTGGTGGTACCGTTTTATAATCAACCAGTAATGTGTGAAGTTTTTAATTTCTTCACATTCTCACCAATACTTGTTATTCTCTGTCTTTTTTTTTTTTTTTTTGAGATGGAGTTTCACTATTGTTGCCCAAGCTGGAGTGCAATGGCACGATCTCGGCTCACCGCAACCTCCACTCCTAGGTTCAAGTGATTCTCCTACCTCAGCCTCCTTAGTAGCTGGGATTACAGGTGCCCGCCACCATGCCCAGCTAATTTTTGTATTTTTAGTAGAGGCAGCGTTTCACCACGTTGGTCAGGCTGGTCTTGAACTCCTGACCTCAGGCGATCCACCCGCCTCAGACTCCCAAAGTGCTGGAATTACAGGCATGAGCCACCGTGCCTGGCTTATTTCCTGTCTTTTTAAACTTTAGCCATCCTAGTATCTGTGAAGTGGTATCTTGTGGTTTTGATTTGTGTTTTCCTTAAGATGCTTAGCATCTTTTTGTGAACCACTTCTATATCTTTTTTTGAGAAACATTTATTCAAATGTTTTGCCCATTTTTATTAGGTTATTTGTCTTTTTATTGTTGAGTTGTAAGAGGTTTTTTGTTTGTATTCTGGATGCAAATCTCTTATGAGATCTATGATTTACAAATATTGTTTCTCATTCTGTAGATTCTTTTTTCACTTTCTTAATGGTGACCTTTGATGCACAAAAGTTTTATTTTTGATGAAGTTCAATATATTTTTTCCTTTTTTGCTTTTGCTTTTCCAAGAAATAATTACCTAATCCAAGGTCATGAAGATTTATTCTTGTGTTACATTGAGTTAGTTTTAGTATGTAGTTTGAGGTGGGGGTCGTTTCATTCTTTTTTCTTTTTGACATTTATTTGAAATTTATTAGAATAATTAAATGCAAGCAATAGTTAAATATGTAGCATAAGAAAATTTTCATGAGTCCTTTTTTGTTTTTCAAGAAAGCTTGCTTACATTTTCCCTTAATTTTTTTATTTGTATAAATTTATATGGTACAAGTATAGTTTTGTCACGTGAATATATTGTGTAATGGTGAAGTGAGCCCTCTTATGTTAATGTTTAAATTCATGTTGGCAGATTGAAAATACAGTATTTCAAGCAAAATAAGTGAAAATATTTATACCTAGGGTATCTTTTCAAGATATTATAACATCAAGGAAAAATGAAAAAAACTCTGCGAACCATCCAGGGAAAAAATAAGTTAATCACAAAAGAATGAAAATTGAGCTGGCCTCAGAATTCTTCACAGCGTTAAATACCAAAACTCAACAAAAACATATAGAATCTTTCTTATTTTTCTCATAACTTATTTAAAAAGTTACGAAGCATACATTTTTGCCAGACTGTTGATAAAGTTGCATGCATCCACCTAAATTACTAAATGTTAACATCTTGTGACATTTACTTTCTCTCTCTCTCTCTCCTTTATTTGATATCTACATACATCTGTGTATAAGTTCCAGATATTATGTCACCTCAACTTTAAAAACTTTAGCATTAGTATTTATGTCCTATGAATAAGGGCACTCTCCTACATTAGTACACTACCATTATTAAACCTAGGAAATTTCACATGGATATACCAATATTATCTATTATACAGTTCATACTTGAATCTCTTTAAATGTCCTTTCTGGCTCTTTCTTTATTTTCTTTTTGATACAATATATAGAGGTTTATGTATTGCTTTGGTTATTGCATTGCATTCTCTTTTGTTTATTTTTTATTATACTTTAAGTTCTGGGATACATGTGCAGATCTTGAAGGATTGTTACATAGGTATACAGATGCCATGGAGGTTTACTGCCTCCATTCCCCTGTCACCTACATTAGGTATTTCTCCTAATGTTATCCCTCCCTAACCTCCCCATCCCCTGCTGTCACTCCCCTAGCCCACCACACCCCAACAGACCCCAGTGTGTGATGTTCCCCTCTCTGTGTCCATGTGTTCTCATTGTTCAACACTCACTTATGAGTGACAACATGTGGTGTTTAGTTTTCTATTCTTGTGTCAGTTTGCTGAGAACGACGGTTTCCAGATTCATCCATGTCCCTGCAAGGAATATGAATTCATCCTTGTTTATGGCTGCATGGTATTCTATTGTGTATATATATATATGTGCCACATTTTCTTTATCCAGTCTATCCTTGATGGGCATTTGGATTGGGGTTCCAAGTCTTTATTATTGTAAACAGTGCTGCAGTGAACATACATGTGCATGTGTCTTTATAACAGAACAGTTTATAATCCTTTGGGTATACACCCAGTAATGGGATTGCTGGGTCAAATGGTATTTCTATTTCTAGATCTTTGAGGAATTGCCACACTGTCTTCCACAATGGTACTAATTTATACTCCTACCAACAGAGTAAAAGTGTTCCTATTTCTCCACATCCTCTCCAGCATCTGTTGTCTCCAGATTTTTTAATGATCGCCATTCTAACTGTCATCAGATGGTATCTTAATGTGGTTTTGATTTTCATTTCTCTAATAGCCAGTGATGATGAGCATTTTTTCATATGTTTGTTGGCCAAATAAATGTCTTCTTTTGAAAAGTGCCTGTTCATATCCTTTGCCCACTTTTTGATGGGGTTGTTTTTTTCTTGTAAATTTGTTTTAATTCTTTGTAGATTCTGGATATTAGCCCTTTGTCTGATGTGTAGCTTGCAAACATTTTTTCCCATTCTGTTGGTTGCCAGTTCACTCTACTGATTGTTTCTTTTGCTGTGCAGAAGCTCTTAAGTTTAATTAGATCCCATTTGTCTATTTTGGCTTTTGTTGTCAGTGCTTTTGGTATTTTAGTCATGAAGTCCTTGCCTATGCCTATGTCCTGAATGGTATTGCGTATGTTTTCTTCTAGGGTTTTTATGGTGTTAGGTCTTATGTTTAAGTCTTTAATGCATCTGGAGTTAATTTTTGTATAAGATATAAGGAAGGGGTCCAGTTTCAGCTTTCTGCACATGGTTAGCCAGCTTTTCCAGCACCATTTATTAAAAAGGGAATCCTTTCCCCATTGCTTGTTTTTGTCAGGTTTGCCAAAGATCAGATGGTTGTAGGTGTGTGGTGTTACTTCCAGGACCTCTGTTCTGTTCCATTGGTGTATATCTCTGTTTTGGTACCAGTACCATGCTGTTGTGATTACTGTAGCCTTATAGTATAGTTTGAAGTCAGGTAGCGTGATGCCTCCAGCTTTGTTCTTTTTGCTTAGGATTGTCTTGGCTATACGGGCTCTTTTTTGGTTCCATATGAAGTTTAAGGTGGTTTTTTCCAGTTCTGTGAAGAAGGTCAATGGTAGCCTGATGGGGATAGCATTGAATCTATAAATTACTTTGGGCAGTATGGCCATTTTCATGATATTGATTCTTCCTAACCATGAGCATGGAATGTTCCATCTGTTTGTGTCCTCTTTTATTTCCATGGGCAGTGGTTTGTAGTTCTCCTTGAAGAGGTGCTTCATGTCCTTTGTTAGTTGTATTCCTAGGTAATTTATTCTATTTGTAGCAATTGTGAATGGGAGTTTGCTCATGATTTGGCTCTCTGTTAGTCTGTTATTGGTGTATAGGAATGCTTGTGATTTCTACACATTAATTTTGTATTCTGAGACTTTGCTGAAGTTGCTTATCAGCTTAAGGAGATTTTGGGCTGAGACGATGGGGTCTTCTAAATATACGATCATGTCGTCTGCAAATAAAGACAATTTGACTTCCTCTTTTCCTAACTGAATACCCTTTATTTCTTTTTTTGCCTGATTGCTCTGGCTAGAACTTCCAATACTATATTGAATAGGAGTGGTGAGAGAGGGCACCCTTGTCTTGTGCCAGTTTTCAAAGGGAATGCTTCCAGTTTTTCCTATTCAGTATGATACTGACTGTGAGTTTGTTGTAGATAGCTTTTTTTTAGAGATACGTTCCATTGATACCTAGTTTATTGAGAGTTTTTAGCATAAAGAGCTGTTGAATTTTTTCGAAGGCCTTCTTTGCATCTATTGAGATGATCATGTGGTTTTTGTCTTTGGTTCTGTTTATGTGATGGATTATATTTATAGATTTGCATATGTTTAACCAGACTTGCCTCCCTGGGATGTAGCCTATGTGATCGTGATGGATAATCTTTTTGATGCCCTGTTGCATTTGGTTTGCCATTATTTTATTGAAGATTTTTACATCGATGTTCATCATGGATATTGGCCTGAAGTTTTCTTTTTTAGTTGGGTCTCTGCCAGGTTTTGGTATCAGGATGTTGGTCTCATAAAATGAGTTAGGAAGGATTCCCTCTTTTTGTATTGTTTGGAATAGTTTCAGAAGGAATGGTACCAACTTCTCTTTGTATGTGTGGTGAAATTTGGCTGTGAACCCATCTGGACCTGGACTTTTATTCGTTGGTAGGCTATTAATTGCTCCCTCAACTTCAGACCTTGTTATTAGTCTATTCAGGGATTCAACTTCTTCCTGGTTTAGTCTTGGGAGGGTGTAAGTGTCCAGGAATTTATCCATTTCTTCTGGATTTACTGGTTTATGTGCATAGAGTTGTTTGTAGTAATCTCTAATGGTAGTTTGTATTTCTGTGGAATTGGTGTTGATATCCCCTTTATCATTTTATTGCATCTATTTGATTCTTCTCTCTTTTTATTAGTCTGGCTAGCGGTCTGTCTGTTTTGTTGATCTTATCAAAACAACAGCTCCTTGATTTATTGATTTTTTTGAAGGGTTTTTTGTGTCTCTATCTCCTTCAGTTCTACTTTGATCTTTTCTTGTCTTCTGCTAGCTTTTGAATTTGTTTAATCTTGCTCCTCTAGTTCTTTTAATTGTGATGATAGTGTGTCGATTTTAGATCTTCCCTCGCTTCTCCTGTGGGCATTTAGTGCTATAAATCTCCCTCTAGACACTGCTTTAAATGTGTCTTAGAGTTTCTAGTATGTAGTGTCTTTGTTCTCATTGGTTTCAAAGAACATCTTTATTTCTGCCCTAATTTCATTATTTATCCAGTAGTCATTTAGGAGCAGGTTATTCAGTTTCCATGTAATTGTGCAGTTTTGCGTGAGTTTCTTAGTTCTGAGTTCTAATTTGATTGCACTGTGGTCTTAGAGACTGGTTGTTATGATTTCCATTCTTTTGCATTTGCTGAGGAGTGATTTACTTCCAATTATGTGGTCAATTTTAGAGTAAGTGTGATGTGGTGCTGAGAAGAATGTATATTCTGTGGATTTGGGGTGGAGAGTTCTGTAGATGTCTGTTAGGTCTACTTGGTCCATATCTGCATTCAAGTCCTGGATATCCTTGTTAATTTTCTGTCTTGTTGATCTAATATTGACAGTGGAGTGTTAAAGTCTCCCACTATTACTGTGTGGGAGTCTCCGTCTCTTTGTAGGTCATTAAGAACTTGCTTTATGTATCTGGGTGCTCCTGTATTGGGTGCGTACATATTTAGGATAGTTAGCTCTTCTTGTTGCATTGATCCCTTTACCATTATGGAATGCCCTTCTTTGTCTCTTTTGATCTTTGTTGGTTTAAAGTCCGTTTTACCAGAGACTAGGATTGCAACCCCTGCTTTTTTTTTTTTTTTTGCTCTTCACTTGCTTAGTAAATCTTCCTCCATCCCTTTATTTTGAGTCTATGTGTGTCTTTGAACATGAGATGGGTCTCCTGAATGCAGCACACCAATGGGTCTTGACTTTTTATTCAATTTGCCAGTCTGTGTCTTTTGATTGGGGCATTTAGCCCATTTACATTTAAAATTAATATTGTTACGTGTGAATTTGATCCTGCCATTTTGACACTAGCTGGTTGTTTTCCCCATTAGTTGACACAGTGTCTTCATTGTGTCGATGGTCTTTACCATTTGGTACATTTTTGCAGTGGCGGGTACTGGTTGTTCCTTTCTATGTTTAGTGCTTCCTTCAGGAGCTTTGCAAGGCAGGTCTGGTGGCAACGAAATGTCTCAGCAATTGCTTGTCCATAAAGGATTTTATTTCTCCTTCACTTATGAAGCTTAGTTTGGCTGGATATGAAATTCTGGGTTGAAAGTTCTTTTGTTTAAGGATATTGAATATTGGTCCCCACTCTTCTAGCTTGTAGGATTTCTGTCTAGAGATCTGCTGTGAGTCTGATGGGCTTCCCTTTGGGTAACCCTGCCTTTCTCTCTGGCTGCCCTTAGCATTTTTTTCCTTCATTTCAACCCTGGTGAATCTGACGATTATGTGCCTTGGGGTTGCTCTTCTTGAGGAATATCTCTGTGGTGGTCTCTGTATTTCCTGGATTTGAATGTTGGCCTTTCTTGCTAGGTTGGGGAAGTTCTCCTGGATAATATCCTGAAGAGTGTTTTCCAGCTTGGATTCTTTCTCCCCATCACATTCAGGTACACTGATCAAATGTAGATTTGGTCTTTTCACATAATCCCGTATTTCTTGGAGGCTTTGTTCATTTCTTTTCACTCTTTTTTTCTCTAATCTTGCCTTGTTTTATTTCATTGAGTTGATCTTCAATCTCTGATATCCTTTCTTCTGCTTGATCGATTTGGCTGTTTAAACTTGTGTATGCTTCACGCAGTTCTCATGCTATGTTTTTCAGTTCCATCGAGTCATTTATGTTCTTCTCTAAGCCGGTTATTCTAGTTAGCATTTCGTCTAATCTTTTTTCAGGGTTCTTAGTTTCTTTGCATTGGGTTAGAACATGTTCCTTTAGCTCAAGAAGTTTGTGATTACCCACCTTCTGAAGCCTGCTTCTGTCAATTCGTCGAACTCATTCTCCATCCAGTTTTGTTCCCTTGCTGGTGAGGAGTTGTGATCCCTTGGAGAAGGAGAGGCATTCTGTTTATGGTGTTTTCATCCTTTTTGCGCTGGTTTCTTCCCATCTTTGTGGATTTTCTAGTTTGGTCTTTGAAGTTGGTGACTTTCAGATGGGGTCTCTGAATGGACATCGTTTTTGTTGATGTTGAGGCTATTTCTTTCTGTTTTTTAGTTTTCCGTCTAACAGGCCCCTCTGCTACAGGATTGCTGGAGGTCCACTCCAGACCCTGCTTGCCAGGGAATCACCTGCGGGGGCTGTAGAACAGCAAGGATTGCTGCCTGTTCCTTCCTCTGTTAGCTTTGTCCCAGAAGGGTACCTGCCAGATGTCAGCCAGAGCTCTCCTGTATGAGGTGACTCTTTGTATACACAGGAGTCAGGGAGCCACTTGAGGAGACAGTCTGTCCCTTGTCTGGGTTCTAATGCTGTGTTGGAGCTCCTTCGCTCCCTTCGGAGCTGCTGGGCAGGGACATTTGAGTCTGCTGCAGCGGAACTCAAAACCGCTTCTTTTCCCAGATGCTCTGTCCCAGGAAGGTGTGGCTTTACTTATGAGTCCCTGACAGGCTGCTTCCTTTTTTCAGAGATGCCCTGCCCAGCAATGAGGGAGTCTAGTCACAGTCTGCATGCAGAGGCATTGTTGAGCTGTGGCAGGCTCCCCCAGTGTGTAAACTTCTTTGTGCTTTTGTTTACACAGATAAGGGTAGATCTGCCTCAGTATTGGCCTACGCCTCTCCCTTCAGGGAGCTCAACTGCCCAGGGTCAAGCTCAAACTGCTTTGCTGGCTGCGAAAATCGAAAATCGTAAGCCAGTGGGATTCAGTTTGCTAGTCTCTGTGGGGGTGGGACCCGCCAAGCCAGATCACCTGCCTCCCCGCCTTCAGCCTCCTTTCTCTCAGGGGTATGGGCGACTCAAGTCTTGTAGGCCCTCCAGGCGCCAGTCAAAACGGCTCCTCAGATTTGTCCTGGGAACTCATGGTGCTGGCTGAATCGCCTGCCCAGATTTGCCCTGGAAACCCGCAGCACCTGTTGGCATGCAGGAATCTCCTTGTCTGTGGGCTGCAAAGACCATGGGAGAATCTCAGCATCTGAACCGGAGCTCTGGAGTGGCCAGAAACATCCTGAATGGCCTCTGTTGGGTAGGAGGGAGTGCCCTCCTGCCTGTTGCACTTCCCGGGTGAGGCAGCGCCCCACCCTGCCTTGGGTTGCTCTCCTTGGGCTACACCCACTGTCCAACCAGTCCCATTGAGATGAACATGGTATCTCAGTTGGAAATGCAGAGATCACTGGCCTTCTGTGTCACTCTCCCTGGGAACTGTGCTCTGGAGCTGTTCCTATTTGACTGTCTTGGCCGAAGTCCCCTATTGTGTGTATTCAGTTGTCTCAGCACCATTTGTTGAAAAAAATTGTCCTTCCTCCATTGGATTACTTTTACGCCTTTGTCAAAGACTGTCTCGTCAGTCTTGTTGATAAATTAATTTACCATAAATACCAGGTTTTATTTATGAAATCTCAATTATATTCCATTGATTCATCATGCCGATACCACATTGTCTTGATTGCTGTAGTAACCAAGTTGTATTAAGATTGTAACCAAGTAAGTAGTAACCAAGTTTGTACTATAGTAACTTGGTTGTAGTAAGTTTTGAAAATGGGAAATGTGGATTATTGAACTTTGTTGTTTGATTATTCCTTGTAAATTTTAGAGTTAGATTGTCGTTTTTTGCAAAGAAGCTAACTGGAATTTGGATGCTAATTGTGTTCAACTTGTATACCAGTTTGGGGAATATTGTTATCTTGACAGTTTCAAATTCCAGTCCATGAACATAGGATGTCTTTTTGTTTATTTAGTTCTTTTAATTTCTTTCAGTGATGCTTTGCAGTTTTTGGTGTACAAGTCTTGTACTTCCTCAGTATTTTATTCTTTCTGATGTTATTGTAAATGAAATTATTTTCTTTATTTTAGGATTACCCATTGTTAGTGTATAGAAATACAGTTGCATTTTGTATATTGATAACTGTATTTTGCACCCTTGCTGAACTCATTTATTAGTTCTGGTGTTTATTTTGGTGAATTCCTTAGGATTTTCTATGTGCAAAATTATGGCATCAGTAAATAGCAGTTTTATTTCATCCTTTTAAATCTGAATGCCTTTTATTTTTTCTTTGCCTAATTGCCTTGACTAGACATTCCAGTACAATGTTGAATGGAAGCTGTGAGAGCAGACGTCTTTGTCTCATTACTGATCTAGAGAAAAGCACTCAATATTTCACAGTTAAATATGATGTGTACTGTAGGTGTTTTTGTAGGTGAATTTAAACGGGTTGAGGAAGTTCCCCTTTATTTCTAGGGAAACTTGCGTGTTTTTGTTGTTGTTTTAAAATCATGGAATGATGTTGAATTTTGTGAATTTTTTTCCTGCATCACTTGAGATGACATCTTGTGATTTTTTTATGTCCTTTTTTCTATTACTACAGTGTTATTATATTGATTTTTTGTTGTTGTTTGTTTGCTTGTTTTGTATGCTAAACCTACCTTGATTTTTGAGATAGTGCCACTTGGTCATGGTTTAGGATCTTTTAATATCTGTCTGGATTTGGTTTACTGGTTTATTGTTAAGGATTTTTGTGTCACTATTCCTAGGGATACTGGTTTGGGGTGTGTGTGTGTGTGTGTGTGTGTATCTTTGTACATTATTTTAAAGTGTGATAATATATACGTAACATAAAATTTAGCATTTCATTCATTTTTAAGTGTACAGTTCTGTGGCATTAAGTACATTCACATTGTTCTGCATCCATCAGTCCCATCCATCTTCGGAACGACTTCATCTTCCCCAGCTGAAACTCTGTACCCGTTACATGCTAACTCCCTACTCCCCGCTGGACCCAGCCCTTGGCAACCACCATTCTGCTTTCTTTGTGAATTTGACTACTCTAGGTACTTTCATATAAGTGGAATCATATAATACTTCTTTTTCTGTGATTGGCTTTTTTCATTTGGCATAATATCTTCAAGATCTTCCATGTTGTAATATGTATCAGAAATGCCTTTTCATAAAGGCTGGATAATCATTTTGTTCATCCATTCATTCATTGATGGACACGTGGGTTGCTTCTACCTTTCGGCTATTGTGAATAATGCAGTTATGAACTTGAGTGTACAAAAATTTGCTCACGTCTCTTCTTTCAGTTTTTTTTTTTTTTTTTTGGGTATGTATATATCCAGTAGAGTTGTTCGATCACATTGTTTTTCCATTTAGGTTTTGGAGAAACCTCCATATTCACTGTAGCTGCAGTTTTACACTCTCATCAGCAATGTACAAAGGTTCCAGTTTCCCCACTTCCTTGCCAGCATTTTTCTATATTTTTTATCATAGCCATCCTTTTAGATGTGAGATTTCTTTGTCCATTTTTAATATCAGGGTAATACTTGCCTCATAAAAAAGTTGGAAAGTGTTCCTTGCTTTTCTGTTTTTTGGAGGACTGAGGATTGAGGTTAGTTCTTTAAATGTTTTGTATAATTCACTGGTGATGCCATCGGGTCCTAGGCTTTCCTTTGTGGGAAGTTCTTGATTACAAGTCATTCTTTTTGCTTGGTACAGTTCTTCAGGTTTTCTGTTTCTTATTGAGTCAGTTTTGGTGGTTTATGCTTTTCTAGGAAATGTTCATTTCACCTGGGTTATCTGATTTGTTAGCATACATTTGTTGGTAGTCTATCTTATCACAGTTATTTCTATAAAGTCAGTGGTAATGTTTTCTCGGCCTGGCGAGATGGCTCACACCTGTGATTCCAGAACTTTGGGAGGCTGAGCTGGGAGATTCACATGAGCCCAGGAGTGTGAGACCAGCTTAAACAACACAGTGAGTCCCTGTCTCTACAAAAAAAAAAAGCCAGAAAAAGGAACTAGGTATGGTGGTGTGCTTCTGTGATCCCAGCTACTCAGGAGGCTGAAATGGGAGATTTGCTTGAGCCTAGGAGGTCAAGGCTGTGGTGAGCCGTGTTTGTGCCACTGCACTCCAGCCTAGGTGGCAGAGTAAGACCCTGTCTCAAAAAGAAAGAAAATAAAAAGTAGTAATGTTTTCTCCTTTATTCTTGATTATTAAATTAATAAATTTGAATCTTTTCTTTTTCTCTTCTTCAGTCTAGTTGAAGATTTGTTCCTTTTATCTTTTCAACGAACCAACTTTTGGTTTTGTTTGTTATATATTTTTTAATTTATTTTTTTCCACTCTGATCTTTTCTGTTTCCTTCCTTCTGCTTGCTTTGGTTTAGTTTATTCTTTCTTTTCATGTTTGCTAAGGTGAGAGGTTAGGTTGTTGATTTGAAATTTTTCTTTGTAATATAAGCATTAACAGTTAAAAATTTCCCTCTAATGGCCAGACATGGTGGCTCGCACCTGTAATCCCAGCACTTTAGGAGGCTGAGGTGGGAGAATTGCTTGAGTGTAGGAGTTCAAGATCAGCCTGGGCAACAAAACAAAACCCTATGTCTAAAAAAAAAACATAGCTGGGCATGGTGGTATGCATCCGTGGTCCCAGCTACTCGGAAGCTGGGAAGTGGGAGGATCCCCTTGAGTCCTGGAGGTCAAGGCTGCAGTGGGCTGTGATTGTGCCACTGCCTTTAAGCCTGGCCAACAGATCAAGACCCCATCTCAAAAAAAAAAAAAGAAAAATCCCAAAACAAATTCCCCTTTAATCACTGCTTTTGCTATACCCAGAAGTTTTGTGTGATATTAATTTTCATTCATCTCAAAGGGCTTTTTCATTTCTCTTTGATTTCTTCTTTGTGCCATTGGTGATTAAGGAATGTGTTTAATTTTCACATATTTTTGAATTTTCCACATTTCCTTCTGCTGCTGATTTCTAATTCCATTGCAGTTAGAGAACATATTTGGTACAATTTCAATTCTTTTAAATTTGTTGAGGCCTGTTTGCAACCTAACATATGCTCTATCTTGGAGAATATTTCATGTGCTCTTGAGAAGAATCTGTATTATACTGTAATTGGGTGGAGAGTTCTGTAAGTGTGTTTTAGGTCTAGTTGGTTTATAGTGGTGTTTGAGTATTCTGTTTCCTTGCTGATCTTTTGCCTAATTCTGTTATTGAAATTGAGGTATTGAAGTCTCCGACTATTATTGTTGGTGTATTTCTCTCTAATTCTGCCAGTTATTGCTTCCTGTGTTTTAGATATCTGTTGTTAGATGCATATGTGTTTATAATTGTTAATATCTTCCTGATGGATTAACCTTTTATCATTAAAAAATAGCCTTTCCTGGCTGGGTGTGGTGGCTCACGCCTGTAATCCCAGCACTTTGGGAGGCTGAGGTAGGCGGATTGCTGGAGCTCAAGAGTTCGAGCCCAGCCTGGGCAACATGGCAAAACCACATCTCTATTAAAAAAATGCAAAAATTAGCCAGACATGTGGTATGTGCTTTAATCTCAGCCACTCGGAAGGCTGAGTTGGAAGGATCGTTTGAGCCCAGGACACAGAGGTTGCAGTGAGCCAAGAGTATGCCACTGCACTCCAGCGTGGATGACAGAGCCAGACTCTGTCCCCTCAAAAAAAAAGAATGGAAAGAAAAACAGCCTTTCTGGTCTCTGGTAACTTCTTTTCACCCCAATGTTGTTATAGCCACTCCAGCTCTCTGGTTATTGTTTTTAGGGTATTTATTTTTTCATCCTTTTATCTTCCTGTTGTATCGACCTTTTTATGATGAAGTGTCTTAGTCTCTACTAATGGATTTCTTGCCTTAGTGTCTATTCTGTCTAACATAGTCACTCCAGCTCTCATGTGTGTATAGTATCTTTTACATCCTTTTATTTTAATATCTTTTTATCTTTGTCTAAATTGTATCTGATGTAGACAGCATATAGTTGTATATTTTTAAAAAATCCATTCTGCCAACCTCTGCCTTTTGATTATTGTCCATTTGCATTTAATATAATTACTGATAAGACAGGATTTACATTTTGCCACTTGGCTCTTTGTTTTCTAATCTCTACGTCTTTTTGTTCCTCTAACCCTCCAATTACTCTTGTCTTTTATATTAAATACATATTTTCTGGTGTATCATTTTAATTCCTTTGTTTGTGTCACTATATATATTTTTATTTTCTTCATGCTTGTCCTGTAAAATGTAACATCTTACATTTACAGAGAAGTAACCTTTACTCAAGTTTTTTAAATGTTAACATTTTATCACATTTGCTTTATTTCTCTCCCTCTGTATGTATGTTTTTAGATATACAGACATATATAATGTACATGTGTGTATAAAATGTGTGTGTGTTTTGTTGTTCCTGAACTGTTTGAGAATGAATTACAGATATCATGCCACTTTACCCTTATATACTTCCTAAAAATGAGGATATTCCTTTAACCTTAGGATATTTATCAAAACTAGGAAATTAACATTGATCCAGTACTAAGTCCTTTGAAGCCAAAATGTAAAATAAAACACATAATAATTTCTGCTTCAAGATCCAGTTCAGGATACCATGGTGTGTTTGGTTGTCATGTTTGTCTAGTCTCCTTGTCTTTCATGACTTTGGCATTTTTTAAGAATAGAGGCTAGACAGTTTTTAGACTGTTTTTTGGCCAGGCACAGTGGCTCACGCCTGTAATCCCGGCACTTTGGGAGGCTGAGGTGGGCAGATCACTTGTGGTCAGGAGTTCGAGACCAGCCTGGCCAACACAGTGAAACCCTGTCTTTACTAAAAATACAAAAATGAGCTGGGCATGGTGGCATGCACTTGTAATCGCAGGTACTCGGGAGGCTGGGGCATGAGAATCACTTGAACCCAGGAGGTGGAGGCTGCAGTAAGCCGAGATGGTGCCTCTGCACTCCAGCCTGGGCTACAAAGCGAGGCTCCATCTCAAAAAAAAAAAAAATTAATTATGGATATTCCATGGTAATGAAATATACCCACTTCAGATTCAGCCTGAACTGGCTGCCATAACAAAATACTGGAGATTAGGTGGCTTAAACTACAGAAACTTACTTTCTTACAGTTGGGGCTAGAAGTCCAAGATCAAGAAGTCATTAGAGTTGGTTTCTGGTTAGAATTGTCTTCTGGGCTGCCTTTTTTCTGTGTCCTCACCTGGCCTTTCCTCTGTGTACTGACAGAGGGAGACTCTGATGTCTCTTCCCCTTCTCATAAAGACACCAGTTGTATTGGATTAGGGCCCTACCCTTATGACCTCATTTAACCTTGTTTATCTCCTTAAAGGCCCTGTCTCCAAATATAGTCACATTAAGAGTCAGGGCTTCAATAGATGACTTGGATTTGGAGGAGCCGACACAATTCAGTCCTTAACACTGATAATGCTAGAGGGCTTTTGTTTCTTTCACCAAAGAGGCTCTTAGTTTTTATAGCTACTGGATACATTTGATGATTTTATGTATGATAAATGTGTTAACTCTATAAAAATTAATGATAGATACGCCATAGTAATGACATATACCCACTTCAGAATCAGCCAGGTGAATTTTTTTGTTTTTATATGATTTAATTCCACTTTAATCCTAAGTAATAAATTTAAGCATTTAACAAGTGTGCAATTTTAAAACTATCCTAAATTTTTTACTCTTTGAGTCCCATAAGGTTCCTTTAAGTAAAATTGCTTTATTTATAGTACTTATGAGTTAAATGTATTTTGGAAAAGTGTTACACTTTGAAAACTGAATTTTTCCCATGCATTGCGATTCTAAGCCTACTTAATTCATCATCCGCTCCTTCTACCCTTCCCCAGTTTACGTTGTCTTCTATGCTTAATTACCTTCCCATTTTTTGTTTTATTTTTTTCTCAGTCAGTTACCAACCTTGGCAAGGGTCGGGGGGAGAAATGTGTTGGATTTCTTTAGATATCATTGATATGGCACTGAAATTAGTTTTTTCTGTGTTTTATTATTTATTTCTGCTTTATATTTATGGTCTTTTCTTTCATTGAGGCTAAACATGATTTTTAATGGGATTATTTTATTTTGTAATGATTAAATTATAGAGTAAGTTGTGAGAATGTCGTTTTAAAAAAAAAAAAAAAAAACTAGTGTAGGTATTAGGGAATTTGGGGTCCAGTTTGCTTTATTACAAATTAACCTGGTGAGAACTGAAAGAAAGTCTAGCAGTTACCCTATTAATAGTTGAAGCTTTGTAGGGATTATTTTTCCATTCAACAATATGTGGCTGGGCATGGTGGCTCATGCCTGTAATCCCAGCAATTTGGGAGACCGAGGCGGGCGGATCATGAGGTTGAGAGATTGAGACCATCCTGGCCAACATGGTGAAACCCCATTTCTACTAAAAATACAAAAATTAGCCGGGCATGGCAGTGCCTGCCTGTAATCCCAGCTACTCAGGAGGCTGAGGCAGGAGAACTGCTTGAACCTGGGGGGCAAAGGTTGCAGTGAGCTGAGATCATGCCACTGCACTCCAGCCTGGCGACTCAGCGAGACTCTGTCTCAAGAAAAACAAAAAAAAAAACCCAGTATTTATTAAATACCTACGTTATGCTAGGTACCAGCTTCTAGAGATACAGAGGTGGCCAAAAATATACAGGGTCCATGACCTTAGGCAGCTTGGTCTAGGGAGGGGCAAACATAAATCACAGATAAATGTAAAATTACACTGTACATAGTGCTGTGAAGGAGAGGTTGAGGATGGGAAGGGTATATATTAACTGGAGGAATTTGTCTAGCTTAGAAATTCTGGAAGGGCTTCCCTGAAAGAATTAAAGATACGTAGGAGTTAAATAGGTTAAAGAGGACAGAAAGATGAGTTCAGGAATAGTGGCATAAAGCAACCATTTATTGTGCCCATAGATTCTATTGGGAAGGGATTCATACAGCAGTTTACCTCAGCTGGAAGACTAAGGCTGGGGATGACTTGATGGCTGGAGGCTGGATTCATCTGAAGGCTTCTTCTCTGGCCTTCAGCAGCTGTTTGTCCAGAGAGGCCTTAATGAGACTGTTGGACAGAACACCCATACAGGACCTCTGCATTTAGCCTGGGTTCCCCCAGGACATGGTGTGCACATTGCAGGAGGGAGTGTCCCGAGAGAGAGCCAGGAGGAAGCTGTATCACCTTTCATGACCCAGGCTTAGATGTGTCTGTTTCTGCCATATTCTGTTCACCGAGGCATGCACACACATAGTTCCACCCTGGTTCAGATCCAGGGGAAGTAAGTGCCACTTTAAGATAAAGAGTGACAAGGTTCTGGAAGAGTACGTGGAGCCACAAATACTGCTGTGGCCTTTTGGGAAAATAGTCTGATACAGGGAGCTTTATGCCGGACCATAAGCTAAATCCCAGAGAAATGATCTAGAGTGCAGAAAGCTGGAGAGAGAGAGTTAAAGGCTAGACTATTCAAGGCCTTGTAAAATATTTTAAACATGATTTGGACTTCTCTTAAGAATAAAAGGAAGCCATGAAGATTTTAAGGTTAACGTCAGATTAGTGCTTTGTGAAGATCAATGTGGAGAGTAAATGTGTTTATGAGGTAGAGGGAGACCAGTTAGGAAGCTGGTGAAGTAATCTAGGCATAAACCGGGGCTAGGTGGTAGCTGTGGAGATGGACAGAAGTAGTAGGAATTGGAGAGAAATGTTTGGGTTCCAATCACCAGGTCCTGGGGATGGGGATGGGAGAACAAAGTGTCTAGAATGATCCTCTGGCTTCTGGCTATGCTACTAGATGAATCTGGTGCCATTCACTGGGATGAAGAACATGAGAAGTGGACCAGGATTTATGGGGAAAGGATCATGAATTTGGTTTGGGGCAAACATTGAATTAGAGAAGATGTCAAGCAGGCAGTTTCATTTGTGGGCCTGAAGCTCATAGGAGAGGTCTAAGCTAGAGATAGAAATGTATGAGGCATCTACAGATAGGAGGTAATTGAGATTTGGAGTGTGAATGTGGTCAACCAGGGAAATAGATGGGAACAAAAAGAGAAGAGGGCTTAACACTGGGGTCTGAGGAACTCAAATATTTGGTGACTAGGAAGAAGAGGGTGTACCAGAAGAGGAGACAGACTAGAACAGCCAGACTCATGGGAGGAGAACAAAGAGTGTGCTGTTCTAGGAGGCAGGGAAGAGAAGCCAGCATTTCAAGAGGAGGGAGTGGGCAGAAGGTCAGATACTCCTAAGAGGTAAAGTTAGGACTGAGACATGATTGGATTTAGTGAAATAAAGTTCAGTGGTGACCTTCATAGTAGCCATTTTGGAGAATAGGGACTCTGAAATGAAGATTGGGGTACTGTCAGGATTCATTCCTGACGGTATGTGTGGTATGGAAATGAAGATGGCAAATATAGAAACCTCTTTGAAGAATTTAATCCCCTCAGTGAGAAAAGAGAGGTGAAAACAGGAGGGCTGTTGATGAAGGCGACTTTGATATTTTATCATGAGAAATGGACAGTTTATTATTATTATTATTATTATTATTATTATTATTATTTTGAGAGAGAGAGAGAGAGAAAGAGAGACAGGGTCTCACCGTGTTGCCCAGGTTGGTCT
Organism: Cacajao melanocephalus; assembly: GCA_963573385.1. Taxonomy (NCBI): domain Eukaryota; kingdom Metazoa; phylum Chordata; class Mammalia; order Primates; family Pitheciidae; genus Cacajao; species Cacajao melanocephalus. The sequence continues at coordinate 93,358 of CAUYLG010064521.1, forward strand.
TGAACTGAGCTCAAGTGATCCTCCCGCTTTGGCCTCCCAAAGTGCTAGGATTACAGGCATGAGCCACCTCGCCCTGCCTGTACAGTTCATTTTTAAAGAAAAAGATGAGGTCACCTTCTGAGAGAGCAAGTAGGGATGCCAGAATGATAAAAGTTGAGAATGTTTGAGATATTATTGGTGAAAGATGTGATTATAAGAAAGAAAGGTAGAATCTGCACTACTGGTATTAATAGCTACCATTGATTAAGTATCTGCTCTGTGTTACTTATGAAATTTTTAGAGTAATCACTAATGAGTTTATTTGCTTTTTATCTAATCCCTTTTTGTCAGAAGAATGATGAAAATGGAAACTGCTCAGGGGAAGGAATTGAATTCCCTACAACAAATTTATATGAACTGGAAAGCCGTGTTTTAACTGATCATTGGTCCATCCCTTACAAGCGAGAAGAATCACTAGGCAAATGCCTGTTGGCATCTACCTACCTAGCAAGACTTGGTAAGTTTTCAGACATCAGAACATTTGTTTGTGGACATTTGTTTCATAGAAGGCCTGAGTTTAATCTTAGCCTTTGTTGTTGCCTAGCTATATGATATTGGACAGATCATTTATTCTCTTAGTCTTCACTTATCTCCTGCAGAAGAAAAGCTTTGAACTAAATTAACTGTTTGCTTCTACCTTCGATAGAGTATAAGATTATTTAAAATATAATTGAAAAGCTTAATGGAAAAAATTGAAATTAACTTTTTCTACAGAAGCTTGGAGCATTTTAAATTAAGGCTCAATTCAATAGCTTTTCTTTTTTAAGAGAAGAAAGTAATATTTATTTAACCAATTTGTTGTGCTTATTAAGTGCTCGACATTGTTTTAAGCTTTATAAATATTAAGCTAGTAGAATAATAAAATATCATTAGGTTGGAAGAATGGGTGTCAGTACAAACACCTGTACTAAAAAAGAGAAAATAACTTATTTTTCATATTGAATTCAGTTATGAAATGAATAGGGCCACTGTTCTGTGGAATTTTTTTCTTATTAAGAGTATGCATAGTTTACTCCTATGAATAAATGCAAGATATATCAAAAGGAAATATTTTGACTAGGTTTAGATTTAATCCTAATATGTGTATTTTATGGTGTATTTCTGATTGGCTTCTCAGCAGTAGCATTTATTGAGCACCTGTTAGGATTTGGGTACTGTGCGAGGCAGTGGGTCTGAAAAAAAGAGAAAGTGTGTTTAGCAGTATTCCCAATGATAAGCAAAATCCATTATTGAGTTTAATAAAGAAATGTGCTTTTTCCAAAAGATGATTTTACAGGGAATTAAATCGGCATTTATCACTTACTATGTGAATTGTGCCAGACACAAATCTGTGTAACAGAGTTCATTGGTTTGTTTTAGGGAAGAAGAGTGACTTAGGCATTTTTTGCAAATATTTGTGGGTTTTGTTTGTTTGTTTTTTGGTTTTTGAGACAGTTGCTCAGGCTGTGGTGCAGTGGCACAATCATGGCTCACTGCAGCCTCAAACTCTCAGGCTCAAGTGATCCTCCCACCTTAGCCTCCCAAGTAGCTGGGACAACAAGCAAGCACCACCACACTTGGCCTTTTATTTTCTGTAGAGACAGGGTTTCACTATGTTGCCCAGGCTGGTCTCAAACCCTTGGGCTCAAGTGATCCTCTTGCCTTGGCCTCTCAAAGTTCTGGGATTAGAAAATATTTGTGTTTCTATAGAACTTTTTAGGGAAATAATAATGGCTAGTAAGTAGCTGCTGTTAGTGTTTTATTAGCTATTTAATCAGATTGTTGAAGTTACTCTGACATAGAAATACAAGTTTAATCTAATGCTATGATTGTTTCTCAGCCTTTTCTTCATCAAAGATATATATTCTACTTTTAATAATTTCTTAAGAATTAAGGTTGCTATGACATAGTTCCTTATTTATGAATTTAGAATGATGTGTATGATTTTTACAAACTACCAAAGATCTGAATAAAATATTTTTATTTTGCTAAGGTCTTTCTGAGTCTGATGAGAATTGTAAAAGATTTATGGATAGGTGTATGCCTGAAGCATTTAAAAAGGTAAGAAGAATGAGCTGACATGATTTTGGTTTGTGGGGGTGGGGTGAAAGAAGAGAAGCTTTTTGTTGTAATTTTAGTTTTTATATATAAGACCAGTTTATGAATCTTGTTCAACTGAGGAATCCTCTAATATGAAAAAAGGAGCTCTAAATTTGGGGCTTATGAATGATTTACTTCTTTTATATTGTCTGCATGTGTCTCTGATTAAATACAACTTTTATTAATAATAAATACTTCCTACTATTTAATTGCTAAAGAATAGGTTAAGACTTAATTATACTAGGATATTGCACAGATTAGTAAACAAAGACTTGTGGCACTTAGAAATACAGTATACACTTATCAAAATATGAGCCGCTTTAAGTGTGTGAGACAGGAGAAGACATTTTAAACTACTGAAAGATTGACTAGGTACTCTCACTGCCAAAATAGCATGCATATGGCAGCATCTCTTCTGAGCCAGAGTGATATGCTTGCTCCCATTCAGGTCACATGCCTTAGAAAGGCAGTGTTTCTTAACAATGGGAATAGGAGATCACAAGAATTGTGTTTCTAAAAGCAGACTGAATCAGCCTCCCTTTTTAGCAGATGAGTTGAATCCTTATAAGAGCAAGGACTGTGTCTGTTAAGATACTCCTATTTTCCCCCCAACATGTAACCAAGTGCCCAGCTCATAGAAAGAGCTCAGAAAGGGATGAATGAATGATTATTTTGCTGACTTAACTTCTCGATTTTGACATCCATTTTTGTCCAATATACAAATAAGTCACTAGAACTACAGATGGGTAATGTTTGTGTTTCTCTTAAGATGCAGAAAAGCAAACAGTTCATTTGCAAATTGTTATTCCCAGCTGCATTTTGGTAGACAGAGTCTCCTTTGATTCAAGCCTTTAAAAATAATAAAATTAATTTTATAAGCAAAGTAGCTTCATATTTGAAAAAAGGGAGAAATCTTTTCAAGTTGTCATTTGGGCAGAGATAATATGAAATCAAGATTTATCTCCATTTTAGATTAGCTCATCTAACAATTTGTAGTTTAAAATAATTTTAAACTTTTAAGAATTATAGCAGCTTTTAAAAAAATGCAAAATTGACTAAGCACAGTGCTTCACACTATAATCCCAGAACTTTGGGAGGCCAAAGTGGGAGGACATCTTGAGGCCAGGAGTTTTAAGACCAGCCTAGGCAACGTAGTGAGAACCCTGTCTCTACAAAATTTTAAAAAAAGTAAAATAAAAATAGCAAAATTGTTGTAATGTAATATACTGTGACACATATCACAGTAGATTTATAAACTTAAAACAAAAGATGTATTCAGAGTTGTGGAAAAGGACTTACTTGTCTAAGGAAAGGTTGAGGATCTCCAGATCCAGAAATCCCTGTATCCAGTCCATTCACCAGCAAGTTGCACATTTGGAGTGTAATACTCTAACTCTCTGCAGAGATACTTCAGAAAACTGTTTTGTCTCATGCCCTCAGCTGTTAGTAGCAGTATAATAAATGGTCACATGGTTGGTTGTTTTTCTGTAAAACTATGAGTACAAAAGTATCCTGCCTTATGTTACTCAATTTGCACTTTAGAGCTATTGAAAAGGTTCTCCTCCCTGTCAATTAGGCATACTTTCTTTCATTAAATCAGAAGAGCTACAGAGTTCTGTGTGCCTTTAGGCTTGTCTGCCAGAAAACTCAGGAGGATTTGATATAATTGGTACCACTTCCCTAGCTTTGTTTCCTGGTTCAGTGACTATCCCTCTCCCCAGTTCTCCAGGCTTTTCTCATAAGCTGCCTCACATTTTCTTTTTGAAGTAAGGGTATGAATAATATATGATTGCATGAATAAGGTGCACAAAGGAGCTTGTTGTCATTTCCACCTTCTTCACCTTTTACCTTCAGGCTAGCCTGGATTTTTCACTAGTATATTCAGGCAGAAAAGATAATTCAGGTTTGGCCGTAATGCATGGTTATGTTTAAACCTTGTGTGCATCTTCCCCACGAGGTACTGCCTGCCTTTCCCTGTCTCTTCTAGAATGTAGAGAGAATTGTATTTTCAAAGTGAAAAATGGGCAAATGGAATGGCTCCAGAGGGATTGGTGCTTAATCCACATACATTTTTGTTTCGTAATCAGTTGAAGTTTCTCAAATGTTAATCTCTGCTTTGTTTTGCTTCATAATTTAATTTTTAAGTACAGGAGGGATATGTAGTCAGGCAAAAAAAAATCTGCAAAAATAGTAGTCGTTGGTTTATATAAAATCAATCTTATGACTTTCGCTAATTTGAGCAAATACTGTGGCTAATTAGTATTTAGAAAATCTGGAACTGAGGTTTTTCTCTGCAGCTATTACAGTTTGGGCTCTTCCAGCCTACTCTTTTTAAAGAGGTTCTCAGTGAGGCCAAGATGAAATTTTTGTTACATAGTATTTTCCCTTTGAAAAATCTTACAAAAATATGAAACCACCATATCAATTTAAGTGAAATCCTTTGATTTCTCATTTTTTGTACTGGTACTTGTTCTACACTTCCCCAAAGATCAGAAGACATCCAATTTCTCTACATTTTAAGGAATCTAAGAAGCTATCTAGTTATAAGATTTGTACCGTTGTTTTACATTTGATGTTTATGTTTAAGAAACATAGCTACAAAGTAAACAGTTGAATGTCTTAAGACTTAGAGCTCTTTTAGATTTGCTTAAACATTTCAAAAATTAAATGTTATTTTGTACATACTAAAAAGGAAAATGTAAGCAAAATAAACTGTTAAGGTGTTTCTAAGATTTTTTTTTTCACATTCTGAGTCCTGCTGTCATCTAGTCAACAGGTAGAAAAAGTCGTTATCCTATTTCTGAGATGTTAAAAAATGTTCAAAGGATATGTTTGTTAGAATCCATGCAATACAGCATTCATTTCTTAGGTTCCAGAAATGTTAATATGGGCAGCCAACCATCAAGATATATTAATAATGCCTTACCATTTATAAAATGCTTGCATGTTTATTGTATCTTTTAGTCCTCATAACATTTGTGTGAAGTGGATAGGAATTATGCCTCTTTAGAGATGTGAGAACCGAGCCTTTGAGAACTCATGTAGATTTTTTCAGGGCCACACAGCTAGAAAACAGTAACACTGGAATTGATCTCAGGTTTTTACTTTGCTCTGTACCACTTGACCTCCCCTAGTAATTATGAAAAGTAGAGGACCAAATAAAGTTTTTCTTTTAAACACAATGCTTTAGTGCAAGAGAATTAAAATTCAAAAGCCAGACTCTGTATTGACTTTGAATTAATGGGCAAGTAGATGAACTACAGCTATGGGTCTTTTAAGAGCCAATCATCTGCATTGAAAAAGTATTTTCATCATAATCTCTCAGTTATTTGAGGTGGACCTGGTAAACTGTAGATATATTTTCTATTTTCAAGTTAGACTCTAGACTACCCTTTATGTTTTCATAGCTCCTGACGTCAAGTGCTGTTCACAAGTGGGGTACTGAAATTCATGAAGGAATCTACAACATGTTGATGCTATTAATAGAGCTGGTTGCAGAGAGAATAAAACAAGATCCAATTCCCATTGGTCTCCTGGGTGTGCTTACAATGGTATAGTATTTCTAAAATGAAGTACTTCATGTTTTGATTTTGTTTAAAATACTTGCTGTTCTCTGACTGGTAATTAATAATGAGTCGTAATGATTTTATCATTAAGGATTTTAGGATACTTTGTCTTTATTTTAAAAGCAGAGCAACCATCTTGTGTTCTCAGTTTGTAGGAAGTACTTTCCTAATTTTAATGGGTTTTTCAACTTATAGAATGATTAAATGCCTTTCCCTTATCTCTTCCTGATTATTCATTCTTAAGTACTTTCATATGGAGTGTTCATGTAGATGTAGTTTGGTTTCTAGCCTTTTCCCCCAACAGGTAACAGCAGCTGCATGAAGAAGAGACCCTCATATTTTCCCCTTCTGACTTCTGCCTTCAGTGCCTCTGTTGCTCATCTTGTCCTCAGTAGCCCTAGCATACCTGGGACATTGGCATCACAGTGCCTTGAGTCAGACCTCATCCTGTTAACCACCTCCTCTTCCCTCACAGGGAACACTGAACAGGACAGGAGAACAGCACATTAGTTTTCAGCGCCTCTGCACTAGCTAAGGCGTGTGCTTTCTGTATGTTCTTGAAAGATTCCATTAATGAGGGGAGTCCAAGGCTGTATTTTTATCTTTTTTTCTCATGCTAATATGTGTTGCTATAGAAATAGATAATGTTTCTCTGTTCTCTTTGAATCTAGGCTTTCAATCCTGATAATGAATACCATTTTAAAAACAGAATGAAAGTGTCTCAAAGGAATTGGGCAGAAGTGTTTGGAGAGGGAAATATGTTTGCTGTTTCACCTGTATCGACTTTCCAAAAGGTAAACATAGTTTAGTTTCATCTTTTTATAGAAAAATGTATTGAAAAAGAAGATTTTTTGTGCTATAAAAATGACAATTTATTTGGAAGGATTAAAACAGTCTCAAAAATGACAAATATCCCATCTGGCTTATAAAATCGCCTACATTTTTTTTTCAGATAGTGCATAATTTTTCTATAGCTCTTAACTAATATGAAGAATTTTGTAGGTTTGAAATGCTGTTTAGTGAAATGAGAAATATCTTTAGTGTCATGTATCAGGTTATCAGAACCCCAATTTAGTTGATGTTCCAGTTTCTTAGAGAGATTTCAGAGACTAGAGCATTTGAAATGATTAATAAATGATTAATTGTACCTATAAAAAATAATCCAGTAGTTAATCTCATATATAGTTTTCTTTTAAACTTCATATACATTAAAACTTTTGCTTTTTCAGGCCTAGAACCAATATATTTTATATTCAAAAGACTACAGTCTGCAATAACAGTATACTCACAAGAAGTGCATAATCTAAACAATTCTTTAGTTAAAACACTGTTTGGTTTGAGAAACAGTTGAAAGAAATTGAGTTTAATCAATAGAAAACTTGTCCACTGCTTTAGTGGAAGCAGAGGTTCAGGTCCACAATTGTTTATTTAACATTTACTATGTGTCTAGCATTATTCTAAGTTTGAGATATAAGCATCAGTACACAGTCCTGTCTTAATACAAATAGTAATAATATGTGATTACTAGCTTGTAGTATAGTGGAGGAAATATGAAAACAAAAAGTGACAGCATGATAAACAGTAGGTAGAATTATAATAACATGTACTGTGCATAGAATCCAGGGGAAGGAGTGGTTATTTCCACCTTGGGGAGTCAGACAGTTCCCCAGAGAGGAGGAAAGAGCTGAGTGGAAAGGACAGTGAATATGTTCTTTGAAATTTAATCCCCATGTCAGCTCTTTGAGTTGGGTACTATTTTTACCCCCATTTCATAGATGAGAACTGAAACAGAGGTGAAGTACTTGCCCAGGTCCCATGCCTAGTTATAGGGAAAACCCACGCAGGCAGCTAGTCAGTGTTCTTTAACTATATGCAGCACTGCCTCCCCAAATGCAAAACTCTTCTCTCCAGTTGTGTTGCGAGGGTCGAGTGACAAATATACATAAAAATACCGAACATGGTGGTTCACTATAGTGAGTTCATGGCAGATGTTCATTCTCTTCCTTCACTTTACATATGCATCCACTGAGACCCAGAAAGGTGCAGTCTTTGTGTTTCCTCCCATTACCACAAAGGAATTCTCTCTTCTAGATACCCTCTTCTCTTGCCTTCTCAAGCATATTCCTCCTTTCGGCTTTCTGTTCTTTCTTTGGTATCCTCAATCTTTTCCTTGCTATTGGATTGTTAACCTTTGTATGCAGCGTGATCCGGTATCTCCCATCTTTAAATATTCTGCCTTTAATATCGTATCCCTCTGTAGTTTCAGCATGGTCCTCTGCCCCCCAGCCAGACCTCCTGAAGAGTCCATGTCCTTTCTCTCAGTTATTCTTTTAGTGGTTACCCTAAAATTTTAATTTACTAAGCAAAATCTAAATTTCACCAGTGTCTTTCTCCTTCTTGAGCAGTGCATAAAGACCTTAGAATCTAAGGTTGCATGTGCTCACTCCCCTCTCAAATGATTCATTTCCTCTTCATCTTAATTGTGCATTGTCTTAGTCCCCTCCTATCATTTTTTACCCGGCAAAGTAGATAGTGCATTCTATAGAGAATCCTTTAGTAAGGTTCTATTTGTGGGTAAGGCTTGGTTTTTGATGGCCTGAACTTTCTCATTTCTTGAAGTGTGTATTTTCACTGGGTTCAAAAGTCTAGATGATATTTTTTTCTCTCAGAATATTAAAGATAACCATTTCACTGTCTTGTGGCTTTGATTATAGTTGTTGAGAAGTTGGCTATTGGTCTGACTGTGGTTCTTTTATTAGAAGTCTGTCTTTTCTCCATGGCTGTATTTTGAAATCTTTTTTTTCTCTTTTATGTTTATAAATTTGACCCTAATGTGATTAACCATGGTATTCTTTTTATTTATTTTGCTTCAGATTCACTGGGCTTCTGAATCTAGGGTTAATGTCTCACATCAGTTCTGGAAATTTCTCAGCCTTTATCTTTTAAAATATTGCCTCTTCCCCATTAGTCTCTCTTCTGAAACTTGGATACATGTTAGACTGTCTCATTCTGTCCTCCATGTCCCTTAACTCCTTTCACATTTTCTCTCTTTTGTCTCCTTGTGTTGTAATTGTGATAACTTTTTTCCAGATCTATAGTAGTACAGTTCACTGATTTTTTTATTTGTATCTAATCTGCAGTTTAACTTGTTTATTTAAATCTTTAATTTCAGTTACTGAATTTTTCATTTATATAAATTTTGTTTGGTTCTAATTTAACTCTGTTTAATTTTTTATTGTCTCGTGTTCTTGACTCTTATTTCCAATCCCTAATTTGTTTAAGGCTTACTTTATATTCTGTGTCTGATATTCATAGGTCTGATTCTGCAGGCTTTACTCACTTGCTTTGTTTATACTTGTGTGTTCATTTTTCTGTGAACTCATGTTTCTTAGCATTTAATCTAGGAGGGCGGTTTGAGGCCTAAGTTGAAGGTTTTTTCTTCTAAAAAGGATTTACTTTTACTTCTTCCAGGTACCTGGAAGCCCTCCATTCTGTTACCATTTTAGAACAAATTATCAGCTTAAGGTTTTTCAGGCCATAACGTCAGCGTGAATTTGAGCAGTAATAAGAATTTGAGGGCAATTCTGTGGTTATGAATTCTTGGAGAATTTTTTTCTCCCTTTAGGTGTCCTTATTTTCCCTTTCTGCAGGTAAATATATTTCAGTTCATCTGACACCAAGAATGTAGCCCTTTGGTTCTAGCTTTACGTTATAGTACCTTTTGAGTCACCCTGTCCCACCTGGGCTTTGTGTCCTTTTTCTCCTGCAAATGGAAGCTCAAGGTCACCAGGGCTCCGCAGCTGCCTATGGGTGAAGCTGGCTTCAGAGCCTTCCTGCCTGCCTCACGGGATCCTGCTTTCTCTATTTTAAACTTCTGAGCTTTTTTTTTTTTTTTTTTTTGCCAACTCAGCCTATATGTTTTAAAAGATTATATTTTAATGTTTTTATCCAGTAGTATTATTTTCAGCTGGAGAGCCATTTAGGATACCTAGACTGAAGTCTACTAACTTTTCAGGGCATTCCATTCTGCCTTTGTCCACCATCTACTGAAATCATTCTCGTTAAGGCACCAACACCCCTTCATATTTCCAGATTGGAAAGAAATGTCCCTTGACCCCATCAACAGCGCTGGTCACAGTTGCTCCTTCCTTTGAGATGTTTCTTCCGTGGCTTTCAGGACACTCCAGTGCCTTATGCTTCTGCCTGCCCCCAAGCCGTGTTTCCTCTGTTCACCTCTACCCAGTTTTGATCTTCAGGGTTTCCTCTCTATTCACTACACTTTCTCTAATGGATTTAAATGTCATATTTAGGCCGATGGTCCTCCAGTTCATATCTCTGTGGCTTAAGCCTCTTCTCTAAGGATATCAGACTTGAAGAGTCAATTGTCTTCTTTTGGTTGCCACACAGAGTTCCAAAACTTAGTATGTCTGAAGTGGAATTTCATTTTGCCTCTCTAGTGTTCGTTCTCCTTCATCACCATCTATCTAGATGCTCATGCCAGAAACACAGGAGTCAGCCAGGATTCATTCCTTGAATAAAGGATAACCAAACCATAAATAACTCCTTTGATTTAATCTCTATTGTCTCCAGTTGACCTCTCTCCCCGACTTCTGCTGCCATCCTACTCCACACACAGCTGTGAACTATCTAGATACCACACTGGCCTTCTAACTGGTTGTGTCTGATCATGTCTCATTCTCCCATTCCTCCATTCCATTCCGTTCTCTACAGAACTGCAAGAGTGATCTTAAAATATAAAACACTCTTGCTGAAAATGCTTCTCTTGCGTTCTTTCTAATCATGGCCTGTAAGTGCCTCCATGATCTACATTTTTTGCCTCTCTGTACAACCTCATCTCTGCCACTCCTGGCTCACCATGTCCTAGCTGGAAGAGTTTTTGAAACACAGCAGGCTCTTTTCTGCCATCCCAGGGACCTTTGCTATTTTAGCCTCTCTGCCTGGACTGTTCTTTAAACGGCTATATCTATCTCATCCTTTACAGATTACGTCTTCAGAGAAGTCTTTCATGACCACTACCCCAAGTAGAGGAAGCTCTTATTTTTCTTTTGAGGACTTTTTGTTTTTTCTTTTGTGGGACTTAGCACAATTTGAATTATCTTCTGTATATGGTGCTCTACTTGGTTTTGTTGACCCTGCTAGAATATGAGCTTTGTAAAAGAAGATACATCTCTTCCTAGTCACTGTTCTATATCTAGTCACTAGATCAGTGAATGCCCAAAAAAGAAAAGGGAGGAGAAAAGAGAGCTTGCCTGAGAGCACTATTTAATCATGTAACTGGGACTAAAACTTTTCATCTCTTGACTGCTGATTTACTACTTTTTATGTTAATAATTAATTTTTAATTTCTAAAATAAAACTTCTTTAGAGAATTTAACTCAAGTAATCCTGTATGTTGGAGAGCTAAACAACTGATCTCAGCTATCCAAAAATGCACACATGCTCCACATTGTGGCAATTCCATCAAAATACAGACTTTCAGACTCCCAAAATTGTATACAGTAATGTTAAAGACATATTAGGAAGCATTTGAGAAAAAACTTTGAAAATTGTTTCCAAACTTTTATAATGTTTCCTCTAACTTTTCATTTAGGATAAAAGAAATGTAAGGGTTCATGGGGAAGCTTTTATATTGCCATCTCAATTTTGGTTTTCTTTTCTCATAGGAGCCTCATGGATGGGTTGTAGATTTGGTGAATAAGGTATATGACTTTTATTAATACTGTCATGTAGTATATTTTCAATTTTCTAATGAGATATCCTAGAGTTTGGTATATTAAGCAAATGGCAGCTCCAGAAAATAATCAAAAAAATGCTTTAAGGACTGGATTTCATAGATTCTTCCTTTTTTTGTATGTATAATACTGGCATGTAAACATCAGCTTTTGGACTTAGTACTATCTGCAGTATGCCACAGGAGCATTAGAAGGATCGATGCAAGGATTCTCTCAAGACCAATGTTACAGAGCACAGTGATAGAGTAGAATGTTAGCTTTAGTTCCTTGCTTAAATTATTAATATATAGCATTTTAAAATTAATGTGTGTAGTACTAGGATGACTGCAGTCAATAAATAATTATATATTTTTAAATAACTTAATGTAATTGGATTGTTCATAACTCAAAGAATAAACCCTTGAGGAGATGGATAACCCATTCTCCAACATGTGCTTATTTCACATTGTCTGTCTATATCAGAACATCTCATGTGCCCCATAAACATGTACATCTACTATGTACCAATAAAAAATTTTCAAAATAAAAAAATTGAAAAATTAAATTAATATGTGCCCTTTTTCTTCTCAGTTTGGAGAATTAGGTGGATTTGCAGCAATCCAAGCCAAGCTCCATTCAGAAGATATAGAACTTGGGGTAAGTTAAACCACTGTTATACCCAGTGTGGAAGTTTACTTCATTTGAGTTGGTGTACAGCCAGAGGACAGGGTCTGGACATGCCAAGTTAAATGTTAAATTAAAGGTTCATCTTTAGAGGAGCAGATTCCATGGTCCTGATAACCAAAGAAATGAAATGTTTACTCCTAATAATAACTGAATTGCCATGTAGAGTTTTTTTCTCATTATTTTTTCTTTACCTATGGTATTTTTCTGTTAATTTGTAATGGTTACATGAAATTATCTTACTGTTTAAAGTTGGTTGCTGTATGTGGCAAGTATATATATGCATAACAATTTTATGGCTCAGTTAAATGATTGTATAAAATCAGAACTTACTTCATAGTCTCAGGAACAAATAAAAATATTGTAACAGAGTTGTTTAGTAAGCTTTTTGGTGTTATAAAAACTTTTAGATAACAGATGGCTATAACATGGGAGCTTAGACTCATCCAACAGGTGCAGTGTTCATTTCAACTTCATTTTCTGAAAACATATAACCTCATGGTAAGGGCA